>MU628583.1:16790-59067 GCA_025688805.1 Aspergillus egyptiacus | reverse complement strand
AATCAGCCACAATATCAAGCGCCTAAAATCCTAAAAAGGCACAATTTTCTGCAGGACAGAAATCGACTATGACACAATATTGCAGTATGGTGCATGAATTGGTTTCCAGAGAACCCCAACCTGGGTTTGAAGAGCGCAGTGACAGGATCCAATGAACCCTGGAGGAGTTGGAGGAGTCGGCTTGTATCTGACTATCTGACTCGGGCTTGGGGAACGTTCCATGCCCCCAGACCAGGCTCAAGCGCACCGTAACAGGAGATTGAGGCAGAGTCTTCCTGCAGGTCCCTCAAACTGAACGTTTTTCAGATGGCGTACGATGATCCCGTGTCCGTCATTCCGCATTATTATTATTATTGTTGTTGTTATTTATTTATGTATTTATTATCATTATCCCAAGACCGGTTTCATGCTCAAGATGTCAGTTTGGTAAAAACGGGGAGCAGACACCCTGAAGAAGATCGTCCATGCGTTGGGTGCTGATATCAAATTCGTCGCTCTTGGCGGGCCCCATGTCATCTGTGCAACTTACCTAATAATGATGGTTGGTGATTCAACCAAATGACGCCCAGAACCCTGTCCCAGCAAGGCCAAAGTAGCACCCTGAAATAATAGGGTATGATGGCGGTAAATTTCAACTGGGATCGTACAAATCTCCGATGACTCGACAGGTCGGTCCATCCCGTCCAGTACATCCACCGAAGCCATCGCATTCTCACTCCATTGATTCTTACCCAACCCTGGACCTGGGCTCTCTTTATAAGATGCAGTATTAGGGCACCTGCAGCAAGCTACTATTACATATATCCATTGATGCCTCCGTCGGCTGACGATGACTTCTGCACCTGTTCCAAATGGGGCTCCCCCTTCGATCCATATTTCTGGCTGGTGACGGGAGAGTCAGAACTCAGCACCGTCACACCATGCACGCTCCCGGGAATGGGAAAGGGAAAGTATCTCTGGAGTACCCATCCTAATCCCCCTCAGCCAATTTAATTCAATAGCGCCGAGGAAGGAACCGTGCGACCACACTTCGGCTTCTTGGTGGGCGCCTACAGGCACTAGTGGTGCTGACAGCGCATACAGATTCGGTCACCTGCTCGACTAGCCATTTTCGGTCTGAATGGACTGGTCTGGACTGGACTCGAGTTATCAAACTTGGTTCTGACTGCATTTGTGGCTTCCTGGTCATTGACTATATGAAGAAGCATGTGCGCGACATGGATTCGAACTTGGAAGATGATGCCTTTCTTCTCACACCTTCTACGCACATACCTTTCCTGATCCACGGCGTACAAAGCACGAAGTGACAGGGGATAACTGTGCCAGGGCTCGATCGAGGCAACTGTCCGGGGACTGGGCTCGGACCTTTTCCCAGCTTTTCAGCCCGTCTGCAACCGGGCAAAACAGGGAACAAGAGCTTGCTTGAGGTCGACAATGCGCCGACAACCTTCTCGACTTCTGTGGGCGTCTGCTCATGGTTCTGGGCCTGTCAGGGAGCCTATATGACACTTAGTATCAATGTGTGACTGTGGACAGTCTGGACCTATCTGCAGCTGCGCCATTTTTTTTTGTGCATTTTTCTGTCGACCTCGTCAAGCAAGGTTCGAGCGCTGTTTGCCTGTCTATAGAGCAGACATGCAAGATACTTGCGATTGCCGGAACCTACTGCAGCATGCGACATCCATGATTAGGTACTTTTCCATGATCAAGATAAGCTTGCCGCAAACTCTATTGTATACATGCTTTTTTTCTATACATATATTTCGAACTCAATATAATGCGCACATGTCTACCACTCATGAATACACGGTGGGTTGATATATCACTATAATTAGTTGCTATTACCATTTTTCATGTTCTGTAGGCATATATTTATGTTACCCGAACAAACACTCACACTTTGCACATCCAATCAAGATAATTATAGTGCTAATGGCCTCCTAAATTCATAGGGAGTTGAAGCGGTCATAAAGATACAGTACATGTACAACATAACTTAAGGTACTTGATAAGTCAGGTAGTTTACCCATTCACCATTCCAACTTCGAATCCCCAGGAAACGGTGATCAGCACCGCCCCTCCATTTGTCCGCATGCTTCAGCAAGGCTATTCAAACAGTATTAAAGCCCAACAGGATACTCTTTTCCTTACAAGGGTTGGGCTGTCATACCCACTAAACACCGCTTCAAGAGCTCAGCTCTTCCCGGTGAACGGGCGTGTTGTATGGAGAAGCCGGGGTTATTCGAGGCCAGGTCCAGTCCACGCGTGAGGCTTTACATATCCACGTTTCCTGCAAAGGTTCTGCTGATATCTTGCCCAGCCTCAGGCGCTCGTTCAAGTTCTTTGGAGACATGTACTGCAATAGTCCTGTACTTTGAACAAATAAAAGAGAAGTAATCCTGATATTGGTATCGAGATGGTGAGAATGCGAGCCTACCTAAGTGCACGATGTATGCGTATATACACATACATATACATAGGAAAGTACTCTTCGAGGCTGGGCTACGGCAGTTGATTCTTGGGCCTTCAATTTTTTTCATCGATGCCTTCTCCCATACTATATATACTGTCAAGCCCATGGCGCAACCTCATCGGTCTGAGTGAGATTCTAGAAGAAGAGAAGGAGGATACGCCTAGTATAGGACGAGCTCGAGCCAGAAACACTCCAGTTGCTCGGACTCTTAACAGGGCGATAAGGTATCTTTGTTGATGGTTGTATGATTAGCCCGGGACCGTTGTCAGCTCTTTGAGGTAAGTGTTGTGTCTGAGGTCATGCATTGTTGTTGGTGTTGATGTGTTTTTGGTTCAGTCAATATGCAATCTTTGAATCAGCAGGAGCGGGGATTCCAAGTGGAAACGATTACCAGAGCTTTGGCGAGTCCAACACAATATATAGGTAGAGCTCTGCCAGTCGTTAGACGATGGGCTGTACGAATTCGTACAGCAGCTCGACCAGCTTTATCAGTCATATCCTTGGATGGCATGTCTCCCCCAAGTTACAACGTGAGTCCCTGACTTCTTCCCATGTTTATCGTTGATGAGAGTAGAAAAGTCAACCATGGAATGGACCGGCGAATACCGTGGAAGCGAGCGAGAGCTGAGTGGGCTGAGAGATCAACACCAGGCACGCATCAGCGTTTTTTGCTTTGACGCGAAGAGTTTATATGCACAGCTCCTTTCTCCAGTTCCTCCAGTAGACAGGCGGATGGCATGATATGCAGAGCCTTTATACTGGGAACTGAGTCGGAGATGTAAAAAGATGCCATCGTACGGTAATTAGCAAGGACGATTAGGTCTCGATGCACTTCGGCTGCAGCATGTATCCGTTGAACCGTTTATATCCTCTCAGGGAGTACGCAAGATCGCCAAACCAACCTTTTGACGGCGTAAGCTGACGGCCCATTTCCCAGGCTTATACTCATGCCATCCTTCCTTTTGAGTATATACCTCATGCAGCCGGGCATCTTCTCTGGACTTATAAGCTCCAGGTAGAATATATCTCCTCCATTATTGCTCTCATTTCAGAGATCAAACCACTGGTTATTAAGCGAATAGGCCGTAGTTAACGACCATATCCTTTTCTTCGATTTCTTTTTTTTATCCTTTGGCGAAATGCCTCATGATAGGTCTGACGTCGAGCGCGGAGCCGGTAGTTGTCGCACCGTTCCAGGAGTGTCGACTGCAGGACAGCTCTAAAGTTAGCACTATTGTCAGTATCATGACGACGATCATTCCATAAGACTTAATGAAAGCTCACTACTTTTTGCAGGTCTTATTGCCACTCATCGAGGTCCCCCTGAGTTACTGACTGTTCATTTGATAGCCTCGGATGTACTTTGTCGAAGGGTCATCCTCCCCGGCCGTTACGTATGAGACTTTCTGTCCAGACAAGAGTTCACTCCTTGTCATGGACTGCAGTAGCACCCCAGATTCTGAGCCTGAGAAGAAGGAGGTTCTTGTCTGTGCCTAGCTCGAAGGATATCACATGATCCGTGTCTCGCCATTGGGGTCGAATCCAACTTTGTCATTGCAACCAACAGCATTTCCCGATTTCCACTCTGTTCCTGATGCACGCTAACATAATCAATAATTCCTTTCATCGGCAGTCGATAATAATAATAGTTAACTTTGGAAGTGATAAACATACTATCAATTCTGTTCCTGGCGCCAAGGAGGAATGGTCGAGCTCGAGCTCCTGTTTACCTCCTCGGCAAAAGCGAAAAGGGGAGATTCAAGTTCCAACAAGCCACTTACGACTCCGCACCCCAACGTCCAGCTTGGCCCATCTCATCTCGAAACCCATTGCCGTGAGGGGTTCATTCCTCCTCGGCACTTCCTCTCTGGCTAGCACTGCGTGGCATATCACCATGGAATCAATCAATGAGGCTCCGGGGATTGGCTGACGGTGGGACCATGAGATCATAGCGATTGCTTGTCCTCTCCCACACCATACTCTGAAGGGCATGGTGACTTGGTAGATCGCATTTCCCCGCTCGCGTCCGTCTGAATTCGCAGCACTACTAGCAGTAGCGTGACTACTACTACTACGACTTCGGAGTGAAGTCGTTTTTGATGCGACAAGTTTGCGATTTGCGAGATTTGCATTCTTGGACTTGGGTAGTAGTGCCTTGCACGTATCGGCCTAACATCCCAGGAATCCTTGCGCTGATTTCTTGGCTCCCAGACATTCCGGCCCGTATATTCATAACCTCTAATCGGAGATCGAGTGCACTATATCCCATATTGAGGGTGGGCATCTGCGTCGATCCCGTCGACTCAAGACTGAAGAATTAAGACCAAAAGGGCTGCGGCATTAGTAAACCCCGGGTCCCACCAAAAAAACTCTTTCGCATGCGTGGACGGCCCAATCCTTTACTAGACGGGAGATCTTTTAACGAAGTCGGCATTATCTCCGCAATCCTCCGCGTAGTATTCGGCTTCCCCAATGGGGCAACAAAAGATTTCTTGTGGGGAGCATGCGGAGTAACGGCTCAAGACCAATCCGCTTACGCCTTACCCTCGTCTGTTGATCGTTGATCTTGACGCTTGCGTGAGTCGAATTCTGAGGGAATATGACGCAGCTTGCCCTTCTGTTCAGTGTGCAATTAGTCTCACAAAAGGGGAGAGAAACAGACCCCTGAAGCTTGATCCATTGGGGTTTTTTGCTTGCCCACAACGGCGAAAGCCATGCTCGGAACGCCACCCGCACATACTGCCTTTATCACTGTGTTCCCATGTGCAAAGCAAAGACGCCTGCATTATTAAACTTCCTCCACCTTGAATCATAATCTAAACCAGAATGTTGCTAGGCCATCGGGATTGACTCGCCCCCACTTTAGGTAGAGGCCCGAGGGCTCTTCACGGACAACAATGGGCCAGGGGGGCAGCAGGTCGCGGCGCTGCTGGCGATCCCACGATCTGGGGATTCCATTTGCAATAATATGGACAACAATGCCGGAAAGGACAAGCTTCTCTCGCTCGGAACACCCCTGTAAAACCTCCGAGACAGCGTCAGCGAGCCGACCGCTAGAGATCAAATTCGCGAAATCCATGTCACGGACTCGCGCCGTCGTCCGCTACCCAGTATTAGACCCGCTACTTCAACCTTAGCCCATTAGTCACATGGTGCATTTGAGGAGATGTCTCAAAGACACGAGTTGATGAGGTCACGGTACTGTTAATCTTTTCCGTTTTATGTATGGGCTCTAGTTAAGGTTGGGGTCAGGCACTTCCAAGTTCCAATGTCGGGCGGGTTCCGCCAAACAATAATGCAGGGCAACACTCGCAAGGGTTTCCCATTTCAACCTCGTAAATGTTATCCGCACAAAAGACGGTAGTGCGTCGGCTCGAGAAATCTGGGCCGGAAATGCTTGAGCCTCTAGACTCCAGTCTCCTCGCCCGCTTGACTGACGACGATGGCTTACTTCTCGCAACCCGATGCTACTACCCACGACGATCATCATCCCTTGATTTACCTGTCAGGTTCATCGCCCGGCCATCAGACGCACATATCCGTGGAGTGCCTAGAATCCAGATTGACAGAAATCATGATTTTCTCTGTACTAACCAGGAATAACCCCGGCGAAGATGGGCCCAACACCCTTATTAGTTGGATTGACAAGCTATCAACATGGGGCCAACACGGAACAATACCCACCACGCTAATAATTATTATTGAGAGATAGACGGCGTACCATCGCCTCACATGCGGGGATTAGGAGTATCTCGGCTCTCCCCAGAATGGATGGAAACGCACGCGGGGTCCCCGGTCAAATCTCCAGTATAAAGAGCACATAAATTCTTCTTGGTTGTAAACTTCGGTTTCTTCACGGTCAGTCGCTGGTCAATCTCGCTGAAGCCTGCACGGAGACCAAGGATGCGTTTCTCAAGTGCTCTCCCAGCACTTGTGCTCTCAAGCACGGTGCTCGCAACACCAGCACAGGTCTCGCCTTCCCGAAATGCCGCTGAGACCGGAGATCAGTCCGTTGGAGGCCTGTTCACGGCATTTGCGCAGGAGCCCACAACCACAGCAACAGCAGAGCCGACGCCTACTGCACCTGTGGTTCAGCAGGAGGATACGGATGTTGAGAATGCACCGCAGACGACCGCAACCGAAGCCCCAGCTACCACATCGAGTCAAGGTAACGTTGTTCAAGGGGGCGACGATCCAAGCGGTGGCTTCACTATTGGTCTTCCTTTGGGTTCAGATACGGCCGAGGACACCGCCGAGGAGACCAACAGTCCCAGCGAGACTCCTGCCCCGACTAGTACGCAGACTCAGCCGCAGACTACGACGTCCACCAAGCCTAAAAGCACACCAACTTCCACCGATGAGGGCTTCTTGGAAGGGCTGATTCCAGAGGGGGTGACAGGAAATCCGATTACTGACTTGGGAAATCTGCTGGGGGGTGTCACCGGCCTTCTCTCACCCACCTTCTTGCAGGATGTGCAATCGTTTTTCCACCACTTTGCATATCTGTTTGATGACAAGACGACCGAGCAGACCAAGTCCTTGATCAATCTCGGATCCGGTCTGCTCACCCAGGGCTTGATCAAGAAGCTCGAGAGTCTCGTCGACAACGCCACGGATCTATTGACGCCAGAATTCGTGGACGAGATTCAGGAATTGATCAAGGCTGTCGCGCCTCTTTTGACACCTGATCTATTCAAGCAGATCTCCTCGTTGCTGGAGAACGGAAATGAGCTTTTGACTGCTGAGTTCGTGAAGGAGGTCAACACTCTAATTGGAAATGCCAATAACCTCTTGACGGCCGAGTTTGTGAGGGAGATCCGACAGTTGCTCGAGGCCGCTGGTCCTCTCCTGACACCTGAATTGATCAAGGAGCTCAGCACACTCTTGAATAACGCAATCAACCTCTTGAGCGCGGACTTTGTTAAGAACACCAAGGGATTGATCAACACAGTGGCACCAGTGGTGACAGACGACCTCCTTGCTGGAGTTCCTGGTCTACTGAACAACGCCGGCAACCTCCTGACCCCTGAATTCGTGAATGACACCCAAGGACTGATCGAATCTGCCGGTCCGCTCCTTACTCCGTCATTGTTCAGGCAGATCAACTCACTCCTGGGCAACGCCAATGACCTGTTGACACCTGAACTCGTCAAGGATATCAACAGTCTACTGGAAGGCGCCGGTCCCCTGCTCACTCCAGACTTGTTCAAGCAGATCAAGTCGCTCCTGGACAATGCTAATAACCTGTTGACCCCCGAATTCGTCGAGGATATCAACGGCTTACTCGAAGACGCCGGACCCCTGCTCACTCCAGGCTTGTTCAAGCAAATCAACTCCCTCCTGGGCAACGCCAATGATCTGTTGACAGAAGACTTCGTCAAAGAAACCCGCAGCCTCATTGGTGCTGTTTCTCCCGTCCTTACTCCTAACGTACTCAAGGAGGTTGCCTCCTTGCTGGGTAACGCCAACGACCTGCTAACAGCAGACTTCGTCGACGACACCCAAGGCCTAATCGGAGCAGTTGCGCCTGTCATCACTCCTGAGCTCCTCAAGCAAGTCAGCGGCTTGCTGAACAACGCCAACGATCTACTCACAGCGGACTTCGTCAAAGACACCCGCGGCCTGATCACCGAGATTGCCCCCATTGTCGACGACGGCGCAATAGGCAGTCTCTTGAACAACGCCAATGATCTCCTAACTCCCAGATTCGTCAACGAGACGTCTGACCTGATCCATAACGTTTCACCAGTCATCACCCCCGAGCTCCTTGTTGAAGTGGGCACTGTCCTAAACAACGCGAACGATCTCCTGACGACCAAGTTCGTTGAGGAAGTCCAGAAATTGATCAACAACGTTGGACCCGTGATCACTCCTAATCTCCTCACCAACGTCACATACCTGGTTGGAAACGCGACGGGTCTATTGACGCCGGAGTTCGTCAACGAAACCCAAGGCCTTATTGACGATGCTGCGCCCCTCCTTGACTCGGTCGCGCCGGTTATCACTCCTGAGTTGCTTGGACAGGTTGGCGGTCTACTGGGCAATGCCAATGAACTGTTGTCAAGGAAGTTTGTCAATGAGACGCAGACTTTGATTGAGGATGTTTCGGAGGTAAGTTAAAAGATCCCGACGTTCATAAAAAGCGCTTCACTGACAATGTCCCCAGTTACTTCCCGCGTTGATGCAAATCCTGGGTAATCTTTGAGATGGTTTTATGTGTTTCATTTTTGTAAAGGCCATGATTAATGGGCAATGACTTTCATTATGTGCGGATATGGATAATCATGATTAAGTATCGTATGTCATGATAATAATGTTTTTGAACATGATATTCTAATCAAAGTATCGTGGAATGTCAGGCTGCAGATAGCATAGTGTTTGTCGTGTAATGCTCTGTAGCCAATCGTGAGCCGTCACAGTGAACGAGGCTTGAGAATATCGTACACATGTAGTCCGGGTGCTCTTTAAAGCGTCCGAAAATGTACCCCAGTCTAAGCAGATATTCCACAAACAGGACCCACGGCCCGATAGGGGTGGCCTCTGTCAATGGATCCGCTTTTCTTGCCAGGGGTCTCTCGCAAAACCGCGCCGGCCGATTTGGGCGGCGCAAAGCTCGTTGGGAGAGCTGTTCCGGCAATCCGCTTTCCCAACCTTAGGCAAGCTTCTAGGGAGCGTTTGGTATTTTACCTGCAAATCCAGCAGGCACGCAGGTCGTAGTACCTTTGCATCAGACGCACTGAGTTCGTTTTCAATCGCAAACCCAAATAATCAAAATAAGTCCCAATTCCCAGCGCGCGAAAGGCCCTAAGTCGGCAAACTCGACGCCTTCCCGTCCTGATACTTCGAAAGCACCTTCAACTCCGTATTGCGTTCCTTGATCTTTTTATCCATAGCCCTCTGAACCTCTTCGCGCTTCTTTTCGGCGTCTTCCAGTTTCTGCTTCAGTTCCCGCGCAGCCTGCTCCTGCGCTCTCAGTGCTGCTTCTGGTGTAGTAAATTCCCGACGCAGTCGCTCAAGCTCGGTGCGCACCTCTTCGGCGTCAATCGCGGCACACGTTACTGGGTGGTAGCGGTATGTTGGTAAGGGTTCGCTCGGCAGGCGAATTTCCGGAAGGAGTTCGTGGATGGGCGTTGCGCGCATCGAAGAATCTAGAGGGACTGGAGCGGGCGCGGGAGAGTCGGTCGGCTCGGACGGTGGTGACAGAGGGAGTTGCTCCATTGTGGGTTCTTCTTTCAGCTGGTGAAGAGAGCAACGGAATAATAATAATGGCTCGGGAGTGCGCCGGCGGGACGGACTGTTCGAGGGAAGCAATGCCGTTTTGCGCAGATCTTCGGGCGGTCAGTTTCTGTCGTTTGTTCAGCTCACCGCTTTCAGATAAGCTTCAAGGGGGGCCCCGGGGGGAGGGGAGATGTGAACAAGCACAACTTGAAGCTCAGGGGTTGGCAATAATAAATATTTCTTTACGTCTCTCAAGTTGCTTGCTTAAATAGGCAAATATGCAGGCTTTTGGTATGTCGCTTCCGCCCAGAGAACAGCCGGTCTCGTCAATCTCCCTTCGCAGTGCGATGACCTCATATGTTTAATGTGGCTCTCTGCTGACGAGGAAGAACCTTAGTCCCCAAAAACAGAAGGGCAAGTCTCACTACTATTTCAAAACTAGAAAGATAATAACCGATTGATAGCCTAGATTCGAGTTGGTTCTTCGAGTAAGTCTTCCCCAACTTGGCCTCGTTCTTCCGACTCTGACCGAGCAACTGGTCCCTAGATCATCGACCTCAATAATATACCCCTCGTCAGCGGAACCGCGTACGTGAAATGGCGGCTACCTTCCTCAAACTCGAACGAACACCATGGAGCAACCGACAAGGCACTCATTATCGACCACAGGGCGTCGTGGAATTATGAAAAGACACTGCAGCTCAGGCTAACTATCGATCGGGACCAAGCTCTTCATGAATGTGAAATTCAGTTTGACGTGATACAAGAATTTTCATCCGGAGGGCACACCGAAAAGAATCTGTTAGGTAGGGTCAAATTCAACCTTTCCGAGTATGTTGATAAAAGCGACGACGAGGAGGGGATCGTCCGGCGGTACTTGTTACAGGATAGCAAGATAAACAGCACGCTCAAGATTGGAATAAGTCTGCAACAGCTCGAAGGCGACCGGAATTTCACGACGTAAGTTAATTTCGGCCAAAATTACTTCTCTTGGGCGCTTCCCATGATAACTCTCCTTGACAATTCTTAGGCCACCCTTGAAATCCGCGATGGCTTTTGGGGGTATTACAGGTGTTATGGCGTCCGAGCAGGCTGACTCGGATGATACTGGCCATTTACCTTTGGTCAACACTCAGAGCAGAGAGGTAGCTGATATGCAGGAGATGTACCGTCGAACCCTGGCGGCCTCCTGGATGTCCCGCGCTGACGATCTACCTGCGGATAAATTGATCGAAGGACTATTCTCAGGAGGCCTCGGATCGGCAGATTCTCGCGATCCAGAGACTGGGCATGCAGCTGAAGGCTATCCTGATGAGCAACCTGGTACAGGTGGAACAAGACATACCGCACCACGGAATTTTCTGTCTCCGACTCCCGAGCGGCGTGGCAAAAATTCGATCCCCCATCCCAACGGCAACAAAGCACTAGACTTCTCCCCAGCAGTTGAGCAACATGGAAAGAGAGGGAGCATTGAACACCAGCTCTATGAAAGTGCCAAGGGAAAGAGTTGGAGGAATCGGAATTCCGAGCATGAACTGTCGGAGTTTGATGTCCGTGAGGATTTGCGAAGTTGGGAGATCAATAGCTAAAACTACAAGTGATATGTGCCCAGCTCGTATGGACGTAGATAGTTATCGAGAGGAATTACTACATAGTCCAGTTTTCCCCGGATTCTTGTATCTTTCAAGGAGTCGCTATCGATAAGGTCAGTAAGGGGCTAGTCCAAATATGGAATAGTGCATAATTATTTCTTGAAGCTGCGAGCCCCAAACTGTTGAAGAACGACCCAGGGACCTCCAGGGCTGCATGGAAACAATCGGCTATTCCTCATGCTTTCGCAATCTGCCAGATATGTGGGAGGCCTTACGCGCTACCAACTACTCCCTAAAACTCGGATCAACTCTCTCTGTGCATCGTTTCCCTCGCGTGGCAGTCTTGCTCGATACCAGCATACCGGCAGCCGATTTCGCAACAACCGCATCAGGGGAAAGTTAAGTCACGCAAGAAGGCGGGCGCCTCCACCAAAGGAAGTAGAGCTTGATTATTCTGCTCTAGGAAATCCGGGCAAAGTTCTTGTGGTGAGGGAACGAGAACGACGCAAACCTTCTCCCGCACAGCAACCGAGGCCAGACGGCAGCGTACCTGCAAACTTCGTGAATGACCTTAAGCAAGACGCGGCCGGTTTGGATGAATCCACAATACTTGAACGGATTGAGAGCTTCCGCTCGCCCCACAAAGCAGGAGATAAACTTGGGCCCGGCGATTGGAAGGATCTTCGAAGCAGGCTTCAGTCCTCCTTCACCTTGCACCAACTGAATTGGTACCTTTCTGGACGTGCGGGAAGCGATGATGCTCCACAGTTAGACTCGACAGAACCCGAAGATTTGGATACCACGGAGTGGAGGCCTGGGACCTCACCTTTCCTCGAGACGGGCCGTCCTACCCGACACTCAGTTACTGCTAGGATCGCGGGGACCCAAAGTCTTAAAGGCAAGGAACGACTCAGCGAGCGTATCCTTCGAGACCGTTGGAAGCTGGGGATCTCCAACGAGATCGGCCAACTCGATATCCGACTTCCCCGTCATACTCTTTCCTTGCTTCTCAGTTCGGAAAACTTCTCGTTTGATGAACTGGCTACCCTTCATGGAGTCAAGATTGATCTCACACATTCTTTGGGTCTTATAAGAGCTACTGGCAGCCAAAGCTCGTGCGAATCAATCCGTGAAATTGTACATGATACGACGAGCAGGATCCAACAAGAGCAAATCGATCTTCTCTGTCCAACTGACTCGAGAGTCAAAACGGTGGGTCGGATTTTTACTCCCGACTTTCTTTCCTGGATGGTAAAGACATACGGAGTTACATTCGAACAAAACTCGTCGCAACTCCCAACTCAAGTATATTATCTTCCAGAAAACAGGCTCGGGGCGGAGGGTGCTCGAAGAACCCTGAATCTAGCACTTAACGACGCTGCATCGCCCTCAATACCGTTCAGCACTTATATGTCTTCATCCGAGCACTCCGATGCTTATGATGCCGACACAGATGATACTACTTCGTGGCCTGACAGGCAGAAGACATGGTTTCGCTGGAGAAAGCCCACCACACCGGATACCATGGTTTTGGCTCCATCTTTCTCGGCAAAGGAGCATTCGCAGCTCTCAGGTGAACTTCTAAAAGTTCTTCGAGAAGCACGCCCAGCGCGTACGCGTTTTGGATCCCTTCCCAACCTCCCCAACCTCCAGGAATCTGTAAGGGCAGCGGTTGGGAAATGTCTGTTTCAACGCAAGCGGTCATTCGAACAAAAGCCGGTCAGCGCTCTGGAGCTAGGTCAGGCCGGCCTTCCAAAGACTTTCGCCAACGACATCCCACGGGCGGCTCAATTTATTCGCTCCTTGACGCCGCATGAGATCGAAGAAGGCTTTACGCGTCATCTCGTCCGACTTGTTCCCACCGCCCTCCATACCAGTGTCTTCCCGCCACTTGAACTGGAGTTTATCGTCACTCCAGGGAAAGCGCTCAGTGATGGAGATCAATGTGCTATCGCCAGTGCCAAAGCGATTCTAGCAGAAAACAGCGTCGACTACTTACTCCCCGAAGGTGCTGTGGACGTTCGATTCACACGGAAGTTGACTCATGAGCTCCAGGGCGAGGGCCTGGAGGCTGTTCTTTTGGAAACGCTTCAGGCTGAATTCAAAAACTGCCTTACTAAGAGCATGGCCGGCAATAACGACGTGCCTCTGCCATCGTTCACCTCCGTCACTTTGCCAGGCCACCTTCTGCGGAATGGCAGTGGGGTGACGGATTCGAACGGAAGCGCTACGGCCGAGTACCTATATCTGCCGGTACATGATTTTTCGGGGACACAGCTTCGGCAGTATGCATACAGAGACCAACGACTCTTCTACGCCGCGTATGAGAGCGGACCATTCCGTCCACGTATGACAAGGGATGTCTTCTTACAGATGGACCTCGGCTCTTCATGTTCTGATTCATCAACCAAAACTCCTGCGGAGGAATTCAATTCCTTCTACAGGGCAGTCTGTGCCTTGTCCTTTGAATTACACCTTGTGGTATAGACTTTGCTTTGATTGTTCATTTGGAGTTTGGCATTCGGAGTTTGGAGTAAGTTACTACCTACACCCGATGGTTCTGTATATAGATCTGTATGATAGAAGTGTATAAATATATATATATATATATCAGTGTGCCGACGAAATAACGGTCCCAACTGAGGAAGCAGATATTAACTAGGAAATTAATTCACTTAGATTTCCTTGATAATCAAGTGTTAACCAAGCAATGCTCTATAAATACCAGTCGGTCAAATTGTGTGCCTGAGCAATGCAGCATGGCGGTGTTGGGTCGGGGATTAGGTTGACGTAGGTAGTTGGGCTTGCGATTAGCGAGGGTCCCGCCCAGCCCAAGTCCGTGCTACCACGAATGTGATCTTTGCCCTTAACCAATCTTCTCGACTGGGGATAACTTCCTGGAGAATCGTCCCATAATATTTCTCACTGTGTTAGTTACAATCTCCGAGATTCACTCGCAGTGGCCCATCCAGATCACCACCTGAACCAGCCATGAAGGTATGGTAGATTCTTTAAAGGTATGGAGAAAACACGGGTTGCTAAGGTGCGTTTTGACTCAGCTCCGGGGATGGGAGAAGAAAAGTTCTGTCTCAACATTCGGCCATGATTCTAATCACCGCTCACTCCCTTTTAGGTTGAAGATGTGACCTTAGCTCGACGTGGAGAGCAGTTCGTTGGCACCCTTCACCTCACCCCGCATCATATTATCTTCTCCACCATCCCTCCTCAAAAAGACGACGTACAGGCGCAGGGCGCAAATGTCAAACCGAAGGAGCTTTGGATAACGTACCCTATAATATCGTTTTGCACATACCGTCCAACACCCGCCGTATCCCGCCAGCCGTCGTCGATCCGCTTGCGATGTCGAGATTTCACCTTCGTCTGCTTCTATTTTAAGGCAGAGAGCAAGGCTAGAGATGTATATGAGAGTATAAAATCATGGACTTGCAAGATTGGACGAGTGGACAAACTCTACGCCTTTACCTTTCAGCCGCCTGCTCCCGAGCAGAAATTCAATGGCTGGGAGATCTACGACGTAAGCAAAGAGTTGGCGCGGCAAGGCTTAGATGGGGAAGGCCGTGGTTGGCGCATATCGCAGATAAACTCTGATTACGGGGTATGCTTCTTGTTGTCACTGCCACTGCTGCGTGCAACTAATGACTCGATCGCCTTCTTAGTTCTCCCCGACTTACCCAGCGCTTTTCGCTGTGCCGGCTAGTATTTCGGACAACACTCTCAACTATGCCGGACGGTATAGATCGCGCGCTCGGATACCGGTCCTGACATACCTCCACCCCGTGAACAATTGCTCGATCACGAGGAGTTCGCAGCCGCTCGTTGGTTTCCGCGGGAACAGAAGCATCCAGGATGAGAAGCTCTTGGCCTCGATCTTCGCGACAACAAGGTCAGAAAGACCGCTAGCAAACTTCACTCCACCGAATCTCGAATCTGAGTCCTCGACGTCGACGCAAGGCGAATCTTCGGGCAGCCAGGGAGTACCGGAGGTAACGAATGCCGAAGAGCTAGAAGATGAGCTCATAGCAGCGTTTGATGAGGAGTCGCGGGAGGATCGCCGCCACGTATATGGCGCTCAACAGCACAATCTAATCGTTGATGCGCGGCCTACTGTCAATGCATTCGCCATGCAGGCCGTCGGTCTTGGCTCAGAGAACATGGATAACTATAAATTCGCTACAAAGGCATACCTTGGCATCGATAACATCCATGTGATGCGAGACTCGCTAAACAAGGTGGTAGATACACTCAAGGACTCTGACCTAACACCGCTTGGGCCTAACAGAGATCAACTCGCAAAAAGCGGCTGGCTGAAGCATATTGCCGGTATTCTAGATGGCGCTGGCCTGATCGCCCGCCAGGTTGGCCTGCAACACTCGCACGTCTTGATCCATTGTTCCGACGGCTGGGATCGCACAAGTCAGCTCAGCGCACTAAGTCAGATTTGCCTGGACCCTTATTACCGAACTCTAGAAGGGTTCATGGTATTGGTAGAGAAGGACTGGCTTTCCTTCGGCCACATGTTTCGCCACAGAGCCGGGCATTTGAACAGTGAGAAATGGTTTCAGATCGAGAACGAGAGGATTGGAAGCGATCCGGGACGCAGTTTTGGCGATAGTGGCGGTGCTGGAAAAGCGATTGAGAACGCATTCCTCAGCGCGAAAACCTTCTTTAACCGAGACAACACCAGTCGCGACTCACTTGGAGACTCGGATGGAGAGCCTCGGGATTATGAGTCTGACAGTCCTGGTTCCAAGAAGCCGAGCACCGCGCCGAGAAGCGTTGTTTCTGAGAAAGAAGTCACCAAGGTCAAGGAGACGAGTCCGGTCTTCCACCAATTCCTTGATGCAACCTATCAGCTGCTCTACCAATACCCCACGCGATTTGAATTCAATGAGCGATTTCTACGGCGTTTGCTTTACCACTTGTACTCTTGCCAGTATGGTACTTTCCTCTTTAATAGTGAAAAGGAACGAGTGGAAGCAAGAGCCAAGGAGCGAACACGCAGTGTCTGGGACTATTTCCTTGCTCGGAGAGAGCAATTTTTAAATCCCAAATATGAGGCCGACATCGACGACAACAAACGTGGCAAAGAGCGGTTGATCTTTCCGCGGATCGAGGAAGTGAGATGGTGGGCTGAAGCATTTGGCCGGACGGATGTGGAGATGAATGGAGTCCGCAAACCCAGCGTCCTTCGCGCCAGTCCTCGTGCGGGCTCAAGTGCAGATCGAGAGCCTGTACTGACCGGTCTTGAATCGGCGAACCATGCTCTCGGTAGCGGCGTGCCTGGCAACCAACCTGCTCCTCCGAATAGCATACCAGCAGTGACGTCTAGTATTGGAAGTCTATCTTTTAGCACAGACAGAGATAAAAGGCGTCCTGCGGAACGTATAAACCAAATGGAGGTTGAGATGCAGTGAAGGAAGTCATGCAAAAAGTCAAGACGATGAGTTATGCATCTGATGTAATTACTTCATTCGGACGTGGGCAGTCCAGTGAATGGACTGGAGAACTCGTAATTTAGCGTATCCTCTATTATTTATATGCTTTTCCGGCACTGACCTGGGCTCTGGATTTTTACTATTAGTCTTTCTATTAGAGTAGCATTGAATTATCAGACAGGGTCCGGCCTACGATGACAGTTAAGTTCTATGCGGCGCGAGGTCGAAGTATACAATTGCGGCCTGAGGCCTGAAGAAGCTCGGATGTCTTGGCGAACTCGAAGGCGGAGAGCAAGCGAGGGTTGAGCCCTGTCCCGAATAGGAAGGCAAAGCCCTACACGCAAAATTCCCCACTACCGCCGAACTTCTCAAAACCGACCTTGACACTCGAACGACTTCCACCCTTTGGTGCACCGCCTAATCACCGTGTCCTCGGCCGTTTCTTCGACAACTCATAAACCACCCAGAAACGCAATCATGGCCGCTGTCCAGGGAGCTATTTCGAAGCGCCGCAAGTTCGTCGCCGACGGTGTCTTCTATGCCGAGTTGAACGAGTTCTTCCAGCGCGAGCTGGCTGAGGAGGGCTACTCCGGTGTCGAAGTCCGTGTCACTCCTACCGTCACCGATATCAGTACGTTCGCCCGATTCTATACTCTGGGTTTTCGTTGGCAGGAAATTTGGGGCTGAAGGGAAAGGAGATGGAAAGCAATCGGATTGGAAGGATTTTAGACGGGATGGACGACGAGGAGAATGATATTGAATACGATTGCTAACGGATGCTCTTGTTTTTGATAGTCATCCGTGCCACCCACACCCAGGAGGTTCTTGGAGAGCAGGGCCGCCGCATCCGCGAGCTCACCTCCCTCATTCAGAAGCGTTTCAAGTTCCCCGAGAACTCCGTCTCCCTCTACGCCGCTAAGGTCCAGAACCGTGGTCTCTCCGCTGTCGCTCAATGCGAGTCCCTCCGCTACAAGCTTCTTAACGGTCTGGCCGTCCGTCGGGCCTGCTACGGTGTTCTCCGTTTCATCATGGAGAGCGGTGCTAAGGGTTGTGAGGTTGTCGTTTCCGGAAAGCTGCGTGCTGCCCGTGCCAAGTCCATGAAGTTCACGGTACGTTTTGCCTGGAATTAGTTGAATCGCCAATGGGTTGGGCTTTTTGGTTGAAGCTTTCGGAAAACACGAAGTTCGAAGTTCGAGTGTATATTTGGAAAATGGGGGACTTTATTGGCGATTTGGAACATATGTGAGCGATGCGCTAATATGTTTCTTTCTCCAGGATGGCTTCATGATCCACTCCGGTCAGCCCGCCAAGGAGTTCATTGACTCCGCCACCCGCCACGTTCTCCTTCGCCAGGGTGTCCTTGGTATCAAGGTCAAGATCATGCGCGGCTCCGACCCTGAGGGCAAGGCTGGTCCTCAGAAGACCCTCCCCGACTCCGTCACCATCATCGAGCCCAAGGAGGAGCAGCCCGTTCTGCAACCCATGAGCCAGGACTACGGTGCCAAGGCTATCGCTGCCCAGCAGGCCGCGGAGCAGCAGCGTCTGGCAGAGCAACAGGCCGCCGAGGGCCAGGAGGCTCCCGCCGGCGAGGCTTATGCGCAGGAGTAATCTGGTGTTTTAGGTCCTCGTTTTCTTCGTTCCTGTCATCTACCCTTTTTCCATGACCAAAAATAAAGAACTATGAACTTCGAACCTTATGCTCCATCCATCCTCTGTCAAGGAAGGCGGATCGCGTACATATCTAGGAGTGCTGGAAAGGCGTTTCAGGATTTTGCCGGGCATAGCAGAGCGTCCAAGTGTCAGTTGAGATCTCAAAAGGACACAAATCTACCCGGTAACGACAACATCAATATCTATTATTTGAGCGCACTGGCCCCAGGTAATTTGTTATACATCGAATGTAACTAGATAGTTAATTTGGCCAGTCTCTGAAACTGCATGATTACAGTAGTCTACGTCCTACGCAGGAACTGGCAAGCATTACTGGAACTTTTATTTTATTTTTTGTTTTGCCACGGAACTATGGCGTCGTCTTATCGGAAGGGTCTTAGTACACAAGGTATCGAGCAAAACGCAAAAACAAGTCTAGGCTCTACACTGGCTGTTCTCTTTCGAGTGTCAAGCCTTCTTCCGACTCATAGGAATGTTTCGATGTTGATCTCCAGCGTGCTGACAGGGTATTTCAGTTCGTAGTTCTCCAGCACGGTCGGGTGCAGGATACCGAAAGTACCGATGGTGACATCCTTTCCGCCGATGCGAAGGTGGACTGATGCGGCGTGGCCGGGGAAGTAAGTTGGGTCTGAGATCGGATTAGACAACGGTTTAGATGAAAGAGTTTGTTCGCGCGGACTCACCGTTCAATTCCTCGATCCAATAATGGGAGTCGCTAACTTCTGGGTTCTCGAGGCCCTCCTCGCCGGTGATGAAGGCACTCTTCATCATTGACATGATACGATCCAAAAGGCCGTGTACAACCTCGAAACCACTGGTCTTGCCGTACCAGGCAGCGGCAAAATGTCTCTCGTTTCTGCTCTTGCGCTCGAGCGACAGGTCCTTAAATGCTACATCGCTGACCTCGAAGATCTTCATGGGGACGGAGTGGTGCTTGTTTTCCCGAATGGTCTTCAGAAGTCCGGGGAGAAGGCTCGTGCGTACGACTTGGAACTCTTGAGTCTTGGGGTTCGCCAACCTGACGGCGGAGTTTCCGTCGTCCTTGCGGTTGAGCCAGGCGAAATTCTCATCGTGAGAGCAGAGGATCAAAGGCAACACCTCTGACCATCCTGCCATCGCGGCCTCTGTGCGGATAATATCGGAGAGCTTGTTAACCGGCAGCGGCTGTGCGATTGTGCCGGATTTACTGGGGAACGAGCGCGGTAGGTTGTTGAAACCGTAGGCAATTGCAACGTCTTCCATGATGTCCGCTTGGTGAAGGATATCGGCACGGGTTGGGGGAATGTGGACATCGATTAGATCAGGCGAAGTTGTGGATGGTGTTGCTTCATAGGCCATCTTCGTCAAAAGCTTGCATATCTCCTCGACCGAAAGATCCAGGCCGCAACATTGATTGAGATAAGACACCTCAGCCTGCGTGGTGCGAGGTGCAATATCGGGTGTGATTCTAGTCTCGCCATTATGGTCAGAGACAATCTTGACTGGCTCAATCCTATCGTGTCGATCAGTAAATGCGGAACAGAAGAATAGGGCAAGCCGAGTCTTACGTGAACGGCTCGGATGTGTATTGGGAAAACATGGAAACCATAATTTTGTTCACGATTTCGACCTTGGTTTTGTCAAGGGCTGTGATTTCGATGAAGACATTCTTGGTGTTAAGGGTAATCTTTGAGTGGTCTCCGTTGATGATGGGTGGGAGGGAGCAGACCGTCCTCTTCGAGTCATAGATCACCGGGTAAACAGGAGATTCTCGAATGATATGGAGGTACTTGCCCAGGTGTTTATCTTTCTGTAACAGTCGTCAGCTTTAAACGACCTTAAATAAAAAATGGGACGGGTCCTACATCGTAAAAGGCCATGAGCTCCTCACCGTCCATCTCTTGTGTCTGGTTAAGAGGGACGAAGCGAATGTCCTTCGGTGGCAAAGCCTCGTAGGTGAAAGGTCCCTGGATAGTGTCGAGGTCATGGGTACCAATAGAGACGAGAGTCCGTTGTCTAGCAAGGTTCTGGTGTAGTTTGTCTTGCAGAGCGATGAACGATTCGTAGCGAGCTTGATCAAAAGTGACATTCCGGAGAATCGCGCCTGAGACAAGGGGGCGGATTTTCATAGTCTGGAATCAGCTACTTAGCACCAGCCCACATCTATGTTTCATCGCATTAATTTAAGGTACTCACGTCCTCCTTGACAATAATTGTCTGAAGCTCCCCCTTCGGGGGCTCAGCCAGCTTATACTTGGGAAGAGGCCTTCGGCCCAAGAAGATGTTCAGCATAAGAGCAATCCCTTCAAAGCATAGAAGGTCATATCTGCGCCAGTTCCTTAGCATATCATGTTGAGATTCCAATCTGGGATGCGTACCGATTCGCCGGGATTTCGATCTTGAGTTGGGGCGGTTCCTGCACGCCATTCACTATCGGCCGGTCCGAATTCGTTGTCTGCCGCCTTTTAGCATTGATGGTTTGGCTACGATAATGTGTATCAGGACAATACATCTTCATCGAGTTCAATTCCTATGTTTCAATGCAGTCAGCGCAAGCCCCGCAGCGGAATGGGTATGGGAAAGTGGGACATACCAAACTCAAAGCACAGCTCATCGAACTCCTCAGTGGTATAGCTGGAGATTCAAAATCAGTATAAACAATCGCTATGCCAAGCGCAACCACACATACTCTCTGCCGAGCTCCTTGAAGAGCGCGGCCTTGTCAACCGATATGGTAGGCATGGTCGGGGACGGGTCCGGATGTAGGTAGAGCACTCAAATTATCTCCCACAGCGGTGAGGCTTGGTGTCAATCGCGGTAGAAGCAGAATAAGCCAAATATTCCAGGAGACGGAATACTTCAGTTGAATTCGTCCCGCGGTCAGGCACAATTCGTCTTCCCGCAGACACTCGGAGGGGTAGCAGACAACATTTTGAGTCAAAAGAGTAAAGGCGGCGGGAGTTCCAGCCACACGCACAGCCACTAAGCACCCCTCCCCAAAGAGAAAGGGTCAGCCACAGCAGAAGCTGGGAAACGACCAACCTTACAGCCCCATCGTCACCTTTCACAACAATATCCCCATCCAGATCCTGCAGAGCGACTCCTAGATCTCACTCTGAACGATTTTATTTCTGGTCCTTTTCCCAGTCCAGAATCCCTTGGCTTGGTCTTCTGTTTAGGTTGGTCCTCTCCCCTTGTGTATCCCAATCGCTCTTGGAGCTGTGCTGCTCGAGTTGTCCTCCGGCCAAACCAAACCAAACCCCACGAACGCTCTCCGGGACCACCTCATTGTCCACCATCCCTTTTATTACGCAGCATGTCGCTCGCCAGCCCAAGCTAATTCGGACTTGCGCAGGTGCCCGACTTGCTCTGAATTTTGTGGATAAGACTCTCGTTCCTTGATTTGCTCCAGGAGAAAGTTGGTGGTAGTGTTCGCGTGATATCAATTGCCTCAGGGAGGACTTACACGACCATCTCCTCTCGCTCTTTCGTCATTTCCTAATTCGAGAATATACCCGTTAATCATACCACGCTCGCAATGGAGGGTCAGGGCGAGAACGATGAGCTCTACCCTATTGCTGTTCTTATTGATGAGTTAAAGGTATCGCCAACTTTCCTGGCTACAGATTATCCATCCACTGGAATAATTGGTCCTGATTTGATTCATCTTCCAGCACGACGATGTTATTCTTCGTCTCAACGCAATCCACCGCCTCTCCACTATCGCGTTAGCTTTGGGCCCGGAGAGAACTCGTGATGAGCTCATCCCCTTCCTGGATGGTTAGTAATTGACATTACGGAACCCACTCATTCGCCTCCAACCTAACATTGACCGCTTCCGGTATAGACTCGGTCGAGGATGAAGATGAAGTATTGACCGCGCTGAGCGAGGAGTTGGGTTCGTTCATAGAGTATGTTGGCGGCCCGGAATATGGCCACGTACTTCTCTCCCCCCTGGAGAACCTAGCGGCCATTGAGGAACCCTTGGTTAGGGAGAAGGCAAGATGCAATGAATCCACATGCTGGGCGCCTTAGTAACCGATTCCAGGCCGTCGAGTCGCTCAACAAAATCGGCGAGGAGCTGTCGGAAAAGCAGATCGAAGAATATTACGTCCCCATGGTCCAGCGCTTATCAAAAGCCGACTGGTTCACCTCGAAAGTGTCTGCCACCGGCCTCTACTGCGTTCCCTACAAGAAGTCCTCCCCACCCTTGCAGCAAACACTCCGACAATATTTTGCCGGCCTCGTACGCGACGAAACCCCGATGGTCAGGCGTCAAGCCGCCAACAACCTAGCGAAGTTCGTGAAGGAGATGACTACTCAGATAGTCATTGATGAAATGATACCCCTTTTCCAATACCTGGCTAGCGACGATCAGGACAGCGTGCGCCTGCTCACGGTAGATATTTTGATTGCGATTGCGGAAGAGATCCCCAAGGAGCAACAGCCCAGTCACGGCGTGTTGTTGACATCCTTGCGGAGTTTATTCGAAGATAAGAGCTGGAGAGTCAGATATATGGTCGCGGATCGATATGAGAAGGTATGTTTGCTCGTCTGTTGGTCAGTCTATCACTTCGAACGGGCTAATCGCCTTGCCAGATCGCCAAAGCCGTGCACGAGGAAGTTGTCACGCGCGACATGGTTTCGTCATTCGTTAAACTTCTAAAGGATACTGAGGCCGAAGTCCGTACTGCTGTAGCCGGGCAGATCCCAGGTATAACACCTGTCGATCCCTGTCGATCCCAGATATGGTTATCCTACAGAGTACTAATAATCGACAGGTTTCTGTTCTCTAATTGACAGGGAAACCCTGCTAAACGAGATAATGACTAGCGTTGAAGACCTCGTCTCTGACCCATCTCAACATGTGCGAGCGGCCCTGGGAACACAAATCAGCGGACTTGCCCCCATTCTTGGCAAGGAGGAGTAAGTAAATAAGTCGTGTGCTTGACTCTGGATGCTCATAGTTATGTTATAGGACGATCTCGCATCTTCTCCCAATGTTCCTGCAGATGCTCAAAGACGAGTTTCCAGATGTGCGGCTGCATATTATTTCTAAACTGGAGTTGGTCAACAATGGTGAGTCTAAAACAGGAAGCTTGGTTTTTTCAACGCAGTCTCTAACTGCCACAGTCATTGGCATTGAGCTCCTATCTCAATCTCTTCTTCCCGCTATTGTTCAGTTGGCCGAGGATAAACAGTGGAGAGTCCGTCTCGCAATCATTGAATACATCCCGTTACTCGCAAGCCAGCTAGGTGTAAAGTTCTTCGATGAGCAACTTAGCGACCTTTGCATGGGCTGGCTCGGTGACACTGTTTTCTCAATCCGTGAAGCGGCTACGCAAAATCTGAGAAAGCTGACAGAGGTTTTCGGCGTTGATTGGGCCAAGACCTCCATCATTCCGAAAGTCATGGCGATGGGACAACATCCTAACTACCTTTACAGAATGACGACGTGTTTTGCGGTATCGGTATGCAAGTCGAGGCCTCACTGGATTAATATCCGCTGACATTCACTACAGACGCTTGCCCCCGTTGTTACCCTAGATATCATTGAAAACTCTGTGCTCCCAATTCTCGACAGACTTGTGTCTGATGAGATCCCCAACATCCGGTTTAATGTCGCCAAATCTTACGCCGTCCTCATCGACACACTGCGACGTCTTCCCGCTCAAGGCACCGTAGCAGATCTTGAAAAGGCGGGCTCCGGTGCCCCTCCCTCGCCGAGGGGCCAGGAACTCATCCAGCAGAGAGTTCTCCCAAGTCTTGAGAAACTTCAAAGGGACGACGACGTTGATGTTCGATACTTCGCAACAACTGCCGCTGGCGGCCACGAGGAGGTTATGCAGACCTCACCGTAGGCTCGTCTCCTGTTCTGCTGATATGTAACGCTTAAGTGTGGGCGGAAAGGGATCTTAGGGCGCGCGCAGCTTGGGAAGGTTCTCAATTTAGTCCACTTAGAAGTAGTCAGGAGAACTGACTGGGATGAACCTTTTCATCGCGTTTCAGATGTAGATTTTTTTGGTCCGTTTGAACAGTGCTACAAATAAATCAAGCTCAAATAAACCAAGCTCTCTCTATTGAGTCTGGGCCGCAGAGAGGTGCATGGGTTCGTACTAGGACCCTGTCTCTCCGCCACATTCCATAACTCTAATTTTCCCACGCGTGAATATTTAGGCGCTTCTTGATCTTTCAACAGCCTAATCAGGTAGGCTTTTATCTTCACCCACCTGCATATATTGCCCTGCACCTAGGCAGTCTACCATTGGATTGAAGTAAGAGGTGCAGGTAAGAAAAGGAGGTTACCTACTACCTATGCTACGAGCATCATGTGATTCTGTTATTAGTAATTTTACTCGGCTCTACGAAAATCACCGATATCAACAACCACAGGTGACTACGAGGGCTGCATAGAAAGGCTTTCGAAATCGCTCTCTGTCGCCATAGGTATCAGTTGCATGCTGTCATTTGTCATTATGTCTCAAGCTTGGCTGTGGCATTTCGTCTCAGTCTCGGAGGCGGAAAAGCAACAACGTCGCGACCTTTTGACTCTTCGCGGATATTATGCCCAGTTGTCGATTCTTCTAGCGATTGTCCTTCTTCGTTTATACTCAGCTTTTCTGTCATCCAAGCATCAAGAGCGACGTGGGAGAAAAGCCGGAGGCCCTCGGCAGAAATCATACCTTGACTCGCCATTATTTACAGGATGGTTCGAAACGCGAAGACAGTATCTTCTCTGCTTATTCTGGCTGAGTTGGCTACTTGGCCTCTCTGTGTGGGGTACAGGCGATGGTATGCAATTCTTGATACTGTCACATCCCACAGACAAATTGAACGATGTGTCGTGTACCTCACAGGACTAATTAAATGAAACCCAGATTACTTGCATCTCACAAAGGCGCTAGGCCATGTTGGTCTATCACAGTTGCCCTTACAAGTGGCCATGTCACCAGCTTTTTATATCACCTCGACGCCGAGAGCATCGTCTTTGGTGTCCATCTTGACCACCATTCCCCAGCCCACTGTCACGGCTTACCATCGGCTCTTCTCTCGCGTAGTCATCTCTCCATTGCTCGTCGGGCATGCAATCCTCTACTGCGGGTTCTTTCTGCAGTCGAGTCATCCTGACTTCAGCTCCTTGTTCGCAAAGCGCATCCTTGATTGGGATGTCCGATGGGGCATTGCTGCTGTGTCCATGGCGAACGCGGTCATGTTCGTTGCGCGGCCGACGGGGGCGGTCGGTGGCTTATGGAAAGGCTCTATTAAGGGCAGGCGACAGGCTTTCTATACCGTGCATCTTTTGCTGGTGGGTTTGTTCTGCCTTGCCGCGTACTACCATGTTGCTCAGGCACAAGACTTCGTGCTCGAGTCAATGGTACTCTTCATTGTGAATTTAGGATGCTGCTACATGACAGCGCGGGGAACATGAATTGGACAGTGGTGCTTGCTTCACGTGAGCGCTACAGAGTTATACATGATAATTAGGTAGTTGGAGCATTCGGTCTTGAAATGGGGTTGACGTGAAAGAGCATGAGGAGCCCGAACACCTTACTAATATATATAGTCGATGGATGTCGGCTAAATAATACCTAACCTTGGAAACAGAGTACAAGTCGGAGAAAATAGTAGCCTGCAGCTCAGCCTCGAAACTATGTAGCCTATCATTGGCTGATTTTGGAAATTGTATAGGTATCCATCGGTTAACTAGGGTGATATTATCGTATTGCATCATCACATGGATGTGGGGAACTTTATGCATTATTGATTGTTTTGTCGGACTGATGATGTTTTGGCCTGGCAACCGACCCAGTCCAGACTTTCACATTGAATCTTCTCTCAACAAGTCCAACCAACCTGTTATTTATACATGCCCCTATATGTGTTGATTGCGACGTCTTGTTGCTTCTCAATGGCAGCATGCGATCTCCCCGGCTCCTGGGCTTATTGGTGACCGGCTTTCTAGTATGTCTATCACTTATCTTTCTCAGGAACTCCGGATCTTCAATCGGCGATCGGAATTTCGCACCTCTCACATCTGCCTTTCCATCCGCCTTACAACAGCCATTTGAGCCTTCATCAAACAGGACCATCCATTATCCCAACGACGTCCACCCGATAGCCGCACTCGTCGAAGATGCAGAACAACGATTCAATCAAGTTGTGGAGCGCCAGTCCAGAACGCTTGCCGAGGCCGTGGAGGAGTACCGCAGGCGGTACAAAATGCATCCTCCACCGCACTTTGATAAATGGTTTAAGTTCGCTCGGTCCAAAGGCGTTGAGTTGATTGACGAGTTTGACACGATCTACCACACCTTGCTGCCCTTTTGGGCTCTTACGCCGCAAACAGTTCGCGCGCGTGCCCGGGAGGCTCTCGGGTACGATAACTCTCTATTCGGGGTCCTGATTAGAGATGGAAGGGTGTCCCTGGCCGAAGGGCTCGATGATGAACACGGATGGCAGCGCGAGGCGACCCTGGGTATGATGCAAAGCTTTGTTCAGTATTTGCCCGACATGGATCTGGTCTTCAACGCCCACGATGAGCCTCGCGTTATTGTACCGAGTGAGGATCTTCAAAGGTTGGTCGCAGCAGCCAAGGACAGCGCCATCCCAAACGCCTTTCGGACTCGTTCGCCTGTAAATACCTGGTCAGCGCGACCGGAGGACCTTAACAAGGGAGATCGCATTGACGAAGTACGGACCACCCGTTTCAACAAGATTTCTCATCAGCCGGCTTGGACCAGCTCGAGAATCTCTTGCCCCGTCGACAGCCCTGTTCGCTCCCTCGATGAGAATGCGCCGGATGACACCGCCGAGTATGCTCTTGGTGAGTTGGGCTTTATCAAAAACACAACCGCCTTCTCCGACGTATGCAAGTCCCCTTCTTTGCGATATACATACGGATTCTTTGATCGACCCAATGTGTTTGCGGTCGTCCATGACCTCTTCCCTGTTTTCTCGCAGAGCAAGGTTTCTACTTTCCAAGATATTCTGTACCCAAGTCCATGGTACTGGGCTGAGAAGGTGCCTTACGTCAAAGAGAAGGATTACAGTTGGGATGAGAAGTCTGATAAGCTATACTGGCGGGGTTCGACGACGGGCGGTTTCTCAAAAGGTGGCGGATGGCGGCGGCACCATCGCCAGTTAATGGTCAGCAATATCAACGCATTGAATAGGGCGAAAGTTCTCACCAGGAACGGTGACGGACAATGGAAGATCCAAGAGGTTGCCCGCCAGGACTACAACAGTCTATTTAATGTTCAGTTTACTTCTGTGGGACAATGTGATCGAAACGACTGTGCCGCTCAGCTGGAATTCTTCAACGTTACAGAGCCTGCAGAGCAACAAGAAGCTTGGGCTTACAAGTACCTCGTGGACATCGATGGGAACGCCTTCAGCGGCCGATACCATGCGTTTCTTAAAAGCAACAGCTTGGTCTCTAAGATCGCTTTATTTCGAGAATGGCATGATGAGAGGCTTAAGCCCTGGGTTCACTATGTTCCGTTGAGCCTGAAAGGGGACGAGATCATAGAGACTATGCGCTACTTCGTTTCGGAGGAGCAGGGTAAAATGACTGCACCTCGACTAGCCCAGCAAGGTAAGGACTGGGCACAAAGGACGTTGCGGGATGTGGATATGGAGGTCTGGCTCTTCAGACTACTACTGGAGTAAGTCATCTAATTCTACCAGATGATGAGAGCAGTCACTGATGTTGATTTCGCAGGTATGGGCGTTTGGTTGATGATAATAGAGAAGTCCTTGGGTTTACAATATGACAATGATCCTTTGCACCTTATATATAGGATCCTTCATGGTTTCACATTGTACAGCTATTTTACGATTTACGTGCCATGTCATAGTATGCATATATAGCACCTGGAGCTACGACAATTAATGCTTATCTACTTTACTCTTATCATTATCTAGACGAGAGCGGTCATTACTTTGTCAGTTTGGTTTGAATCTATCAATATGATGTTTGTTACGGAGTTGTAGTAATGTACAATGGGCCCTGAGGGAGGTTTGGGCGACTCGGCTGCCATGGCGTCAATAATAATATGAAAAACCTTTCGTCGGGTCCATGGTACAACCTTCCCAAGTCCAGCCAGCTTTTGCAGGAAGATGAACACACCCTTCGTCTGATCCAAGTCCTTCTACTTATGAGGACAATAAGATCTGTCTAAGGTGGGGTTATCTCAGCCGCTAAGTAGATCGTAGTTTAAGAATTTGGTCTGCCTTAGTTACGTTGTCAACTTAACTAGCTTAGTTGCACGTGAGGGCCCAGTATAAGGTACTAGTAGGAGACTAGGAGTCCACTACGTCGTGGGCACTCCCACAACCTTTGATCAACAGCTCTTCATCTCTCTTTCCCCACTCATTGTCCAGGGCTGTCTGCTTGATATACTCAAGTGAGCGTATTTCCTGTTTATAGTCCAGGATCGCCGTTAGGGTTACCTACTGAACAAGCTTCGCATCGTCCAATTCTCTATACACAATATGGCTCCCAGAAAGCTTGGATGGCTGAAAGCGATATTTACATACAGCTATGGGCTATACTGTATGATCACGTATGGACTTCTGGCGATTACACTCGGATACTTCTTCAAGAAGCCAACCGAGAAGGAAGCACTGGAGTTACAGCTGCGTATGTGTCCCACCGTACCCATTCTATGACACCCGGATGTTGATTTACTGATTCGCCAATACCTAGTCCGTAATCAATTCTGGGATTTGTCCAAGAAATGGTCCGAATATAGCCACCAAATCTATACCCTGAAAAACGGCTTCAAATTCCACTACGTCTGCAATGATGCTCATGGCTCTGCTATCGGCGAGAAGCCGTTGGTTATTCTTATTCACGGATTCCCTGATAGCTGGGCAATATGGCGCCATGTGCTACGAGCAGAGTCCCTGCAGCAGGCTTCCGTTGTTGCTGTTGATCTGCCCGGCTACGGGGGCTCCGCAAGTTTGGATGAGTACTCCGCAACCACCGTGTTAGAGAGTCTCACTGAATTCATTATCGCCATGAGGACCAAGTATGGCATTGATGGTGCGGCTGGAGTCCGTCATCAGAGAACAATCATAGTCGGCCACGACTGGGGCTGTTTGATTTCTATGCGACTCGCAACCGACGCCCCTCAGCTGGCTGATAGGTTTATCTTGACTAATGGTCCACTTGTACGCGGTCCCCGAAGGACTCGTTTAATGTTAAATTCAGCTAAATTCTCTAGATGCCTCTTGCAATTTCAAATACCCGGCGTCTGATATCATCCTCTTCGAAAATGCTCAAGATCTTCCTGCGCTCACCGATCCGCTCGCGTACACTGCTGTTCAATGCCGTAAGAACATTGAAGCCCATTTTCCGCCAGTTGTCGTGTTCCAGTTACATCTTCGTTTTTCAGCTGCCACCTACTTTTGTCGAGTACTTTGGCGCAGGGGGAAACTCCGCCTTCCTAAGGTTATGTCATAAATCCTCTCACGGAACGGGGGAGTTTACCCCCCTCAATGCCGCAGAGTGCATGGCGAGCACTGTCGGTCCATCCATGCACGAAGTCGATACCCGAACCGCCGACGGTGAGGGATATTCTGAGTCTGTCATGGGAAAGCGCGCGGTTTCCAACTTCTTTAATATGTGCAAGTACTACCGAGACGGTACGGCAGTTTCGCGCTGGAACAAGTCCATCGAGACCATCGCTATCCTGTACAGTATTGCGCCTGAAGTTGGAGCCCACCGCGCCTCCAGCGGCGCAGGGATATTCGATGATGGGCCGGAAGGCGCTTTGAATGCCCCCACGACCGTTCTCTGGGGCCGGAAAGACTCTGCGCTCACAACGCAGCTGTGTCTAGACGGCATTAGAGATTACCTGACTCAGGGTAGTCAAGTCGTTGACCTGCCACGCTCGGGACATTTTACTCCAGTCGAACAGGAGAGCCGAATCGCATTGAGTAGAACAATTGAGTGGGCGCTGAAAGGCGAGCGTGAAGATATTGGGGCGGTTATTGAAGCCTGTTATCCGCAGGCGACAGTGATCATCCAGAAATGAGCATGTACAAGACTGCGAAATTTGCTCAGTTCGCTTTTCTTATAGTGCTTCTATTCCGGTTCGCTTCAGAATTCTCCCCAGCCGCGTTCGCCAGCAGTTGATGCATGACCCTCGTCAACATTGGTGTTACTTGAGCGTCGATCATTGCTGTAGATAGTGACTGACCGCGGCTTTGACTGTGAGTCCAATAGACCATGATTAAGACGGTGCTACCGGTGCTTGCAGCAGGAAAACTGTCCTCCTTCTTTCCATCATGATGAGGAGCTGAAGAGGAAGCGCGGGCTAACACGAGCTTGAGTCTCGATGCTCCAAGGCGGAAAGGTATGAAGTCGGGGAGTATATTGAAAATAGTGAGACGGAAGCTGGGCAAATGCCAAATAATTGGTTCATTATTGTTGAAGATAAACAAGCCCGCAGGGCTGTCTGACAACTGTGTTATCTCGGTGGCCCTGGTTCCCGTCTCCAACCACCCCATGACCTTTTCATGCCTCCCTCCTGTTTCCCGTCGTCAATATGGGCAGCTTTCACAACTTGCAAGCAGCAATCTGGCCGAATGATGCAGACCCGTTCTCCTAGCGCATCATAGCTCGGATTCTTGCCGACTAAGGTGCGATTCCCTGCTGCTCGGTGGCGGGCGGGGTTTCTCCCGTCGCAACGTGCCTTGTTTCGTGAGGGGAAACATCACCGCCAGCTGGAGCTTCTTGCTCCTTTCCTTCTTTTCTCTACCCCCTCGGCCGCTTGGATCGCCTTCAGAGCCTTTGACTCTGTTTTATTTCTCTTGTATTCATTTTTCATTTTCGTCCATCACCTCTTTGGGGCAATTGCTGCCGCCAATCGCCTCCGGGATGGCTGCCCAGGAAGGTGCAGTTTATTGCACTGTAAGTACCATATCTTGAGCTCCCGGACCCATTACAAATGGTTTAACCTGATTACAGCTGCTTTTAAGCGATAATTACCTCCCTGGTAAATCGACCAGAGTTGCGCAAGCACCTGTTCCCAATACTGATACTTATTCTCTACCTAGGTGCCGTCGTCCTCGGCCATTCATTGCGTGACAATGGCACTCGCGCCAAGCTGGTTGCTCTCTACACCCCAGACACGCTGCAAACGGCCACAATAAACGAGCTCCAGGTGCGCGTTCTGCATTTCTACAAACGGCGAAGACCCTCCCACAAATGGTCCTAACTAGGTCTGTTTAGGCAGTCTACGATGAGCTCATACCTGTTCATCGGATGACAAACCATACACCCGCGAATCTCTGGCTCATGGAGCGCCCCGATCTCATTGCCACTTTCACTAAGATTGAGCTCTGGCGACAAACACAGTTCAAGCGCATCGTATACATTGATTCCGACGTCGTGTCCATCCGGGCTCCAGATGAGCTCTTGGAGTTGGATGTAGACTTTGCTGCTGTCCCAGACGTCGGCTGGCCCGATTGCTTTAACAGCGGAGTAATGGTCCTACGACCCAATCTGCAGGATTATTTTGCTCTGAAAGATTTTGCAGAGAGAGGCACCAGTTTTGACGGCGCAGATCAGGGTTTACTGAACATCCACTTTCGAGACTGGCATCGGTTGAGCTTTACGTACAACTGCACACCTAGCGCAAATTATCAGTACATCCCGGCCTACAAACACTTTCAGAGTACAATTAGTTTGATACATTTTATTGGATCACAGAAACCTTGGAATATGCCCAGACAGACGGCGCCTTTTGATTCTCCGTTCAATCAGTTGCTGGGAAGATGGTGGACCGTCTATGATCGACACTATCGTCCTGCGGTGCTTGTGAGTCGTTCAGTCAACAGACAGAACCTTGCCCATAAAGACCATGAAAGGGGCCGGGACCGCGAGGCTAATACTGTCACTAGGGGAAAATCCAGTCTGGAGATCGAACAGTTACACTGCACGCTCGCCATGCCGATGAGACCCAGCTGCTAGAGTTTCCACCATTAACATATACTACAGTGACGTCTTTTGCGCCAGTATCAGATGTTCAAGCAGAAGAGCAGCGACTTCAACCAGAACCTTTGTCAGATCCACAGCCAGAGGACCATGTACGAGAAGAAGGCGCACGCGAGGCCACCCATGCGTCTCATAACCCAGGGCCAAGTAGCGTTGCGTTTCCTGCAGAATGGTCTACCCACCGCTATCACTCAGGCCGTCATGAAGAACATGTTAATGAACCTGCTATCAGTGTAGTCCCATTATATGTACACGGAGAGGAGCACGTAAAGGCTTATGTACAGAATTCCCATCGAGTACACACCTCTCAACTTGTAACGCCTCCTCAAACGCAAGAACCAAGCGGGCCATCGCATCCTGTCCGTCCACCGGAGCACAGTCATTTCGGAGACCATCACTCGCAAGTGCCTGCGGTGGAGACACAACAAGCGCAATCATCGCAACCGTTACGCGAGGAACGAATATTCGAAGCCCCTCAGGCAGAATGGAATGCGGCTCGGTAAGTTACGCACCGATTAGATGCCAATTCATTAGCTTATTTCATAATCTGCAGAGAACCACCCCCCTTGCACTCAAAGCCAGAAGGAATCGCTTTAGAGTCGAAGACATATACAATGTCCCAAGACCATCAGCTCTTTCAACCCCCGGCATCCTACCCGGAAGCCCCGAAGAACATGTATTATCAAGTCCCGGCCACGAAACCACAGTCACAGAAACTAGCTCAAATATTCCCCTGGGAGGCGAAGGCACCAAAGCCCACCCGTGTCTTCCCTGCTGAGCGGCGCCAGCTGCTATCCACGGCCTCCCCTGTAGCTACGGAAGAAGAATCAAGGGAACCGCAGTCCTCTCGACCAACATCCTGGACGTCCGAAATCCCTTACCCACCGAGTGAATCATGGGACACCTACACCCGCTCAAACGCCTGGGACGAAGTCCCCGGAATACAGGAATACATCCAATCTATCCAACAAGCTCGCAAGGCTCGCGTCCAGGTCATCACTGGCGGCCCCAGCAAGCCTTCCAAAAACTCACCCTCAGACATATTCACCCAAACACCCATTTCCAGGAGCAAAAGTCCTGGTACTGGTTCTGGCACGGCCATCCGAATAACCGATTTCCCCAGCGAAATCGAACGCCCCAGTCTTCCGGTCACTCCCGCACCAATTCACCGCGCCCCAATAACAGGAAGCCCAAACGAGTACACGACAGCCCGCCTCCCCGCCGCAGAGGGCGTACCAAGCCAAGAGGACTGGGTGGGTCTCACGGTTGATGTATTTTTGCACCTCCTTCGAGCGACGTACTTATACTGGGAGTTTACAGAATCCCTCTGCCCGCCTCGAGGATCTTCGGCGACGGCAGGACGACCTCTGGAGAAATCCAGACTCGCTCCTTGAGCGGCTGGCGAGGGCCGTCGAGAAAGATGAATAATGGATATTTGGTTTACACTTGCCTTTCCTTCTCTTACTGAGTTCCGCGTCATTCTGTGCCTTTCTTTTTGCCAATTGCATGAATGCATGTCATGTATATTATTATTCAACGCAGTGTGGTTCTTTGCATAATTTTTATGCGGATTCACCTTGCACAGGGCTAATAATAACTTTGCTATTCCTTTTTGGCAGAATGAGCACGGCTGAGATTCATTGATGGGTCCATTCTCATTTATTAATAATTTATCTTATCCAGTGAATACACGCTGAAAGAATGATGCAAGAAAAGACCAGGTTCTCAGTGTCATGGCAACAACTGCTAAAGAGGGCCAACTGCCCACAGGGCCGGGAAAATAGCTCCGCGTAACGCTAGCAATGCCTAGAATTTGTCGAGGGGATCCCGGAGTAATGAAGATAGGAAGACAGGTTTGCGTCACTTACGATGCTATTAAGGTTGAGGAACGTTCGGCTCTCTTCCGAGACGTAAGAGAGTGGGAAGGAGACATTGGAGACTGTAGGCCGTCATAACGGTGCATTCACCATGGCTCAGCACCGTTCGCCTCGGATAGAGTAGAAATGGGACTGTTTTATGTGGCAGGCTTTGCCAGATTTCTCATCAAACACGGAGAATCCGTATGTTGCGGCATTGGGCGGTGTATAAACTATAAAAGATTTCCAGAATGAGATATACAGGGTTTGGGAGTGGTGCGGGAATACATACGGTGCAAAGAGATGGCGACATTGTTTGGGTCTGGATTGTGGATCTTATGCAGCCCCAGCTTCGATAATGTCAGCTATGCTGACCATTGGGCTAAGTGGTGAGATTCAACGAACCTTATCTGACATGTATGTAACCTGATTTTGGCCGTATGTGGTGACTTTCGTGATCTCAGGCGGCGACGACTGTCCATGTTGCACTTTATCTTGATCAGGCCATGTGTATAGGGTTTCTTGAAGAGTGCCTTTGAGGACCTAGCCAAGACGAAAACGTAGTTAGCATAGAGATCAAGACACGTGCGCGGGATCCAGAGTAACAATACCTTCATGACACAGTGTGCATTTGCATGGTCGTGAATAGCACTTCCTCGTCCAGGACTCCAAACAAGGATCAGCTGGACTGAAGTCAGCAAACTAGATCGTTCTCCTACAGAAATACCTCTCTGCCCAAGCTGCACGTAGGCGGAGCCATCCTGCATATGCGCAATGACGCCGCAGAAAGCTTCCGAGGCTAAGGGACCAGTAATAAACATGCATAGATAGCAACTAGCGGTGAGAAGAGTGGAGGAAACTCACTAAATTGCTCTTTCCGTTTCCTTCGTCAATGAGGTTCCGTGTGTAGGACTTGTTGGAGTCTCCCAGGGCAAAAGGAAGCCATTCTTCCGGGTTTGATGTGTACCTTTCCATCAGACACTGGATATCAAGCGGGTCGACATCATCAGAGTCCAGACCGGAGCTGGGGCCAAGGGCTGCACTGAGGTCCTGGACAAGCTCCTCAAAGGCATTTACAGGAGGGTTGCCGGAGTCTGAAGAAGATGCGGACCTGAGGTACGGCATATTGGATCTTTCGATGCTCCTCAAGCTCAGTCAATGGCCTAGGATTTCTCATAAGCTTCTAGATAGTAGCTTGAGTCGCGGTAGCTATAACTGAGAAAGAGAGGAAGGGGTTAAGAAATAGGAGTGAAGTGGGAGGTGAAGACGGTATGAGGAGGATACGTCGGATACTTTCTATTATAAACAGCATGGGAGATGACTGGCTGCTTGAGCCTTTTGGTGACACACAACCGAGGGTAGGTACACACCGGTATGCATGGATAGGGCGAGAGGTCAAGAGCGCCTTCAAGAAAGAAGATCATCTGAATCAACTGATCTCGCCACTCTTATCCGACGATAAGCGATAAAGCTCTGCGGCCTGAGGCAACAAGGTTACCGTATCTTCCCACCGCCCACGAGGGGGGCGAATCAGGCGGCGGCCACAAAGTCAAAGATTATCCTCTCGAACTCCGGTGTATCCCCGCTAAACTCCAACTTCCTGCTTTTCAACTGCGTGTTAGCTTGCTAAAGCTGCCAGTAGCAGAAACGTACTTTGTTCTTATAGTTCTGTCACCGTTTGTTCTGCCCTTTTACGAGGAGGTAGCCTCGTAATCCCCCAGCAAGATGTCGACCACTGTGGAAAAGGTTTGAAGCTCAATCCCAGCATTTTTAAGTCATATGCTGACCATGCCATGAAATGACATATAGATCAAGCAAGTTGAGGATGAGGTCCGCTTTCAAGATCATCTACCCCGGAGCGCGTATTAATGCATATTCCAGATGGCTCGGACACAGAAGAACAAGGCGACGGCCTATCACTTAGGTAGAATCATCGCGCAATACACTGCGAGCGATTGTCACTAATGGACGACTATAGGACAGTTGAAGGCCAAGCTAGCGAAGCTCAAACGGGAGCTCCTCACCCCATCCGGGGGTGGAGGTGGCGGCGGTGGTGGTAAGCACATCACCTTCGGTAGACAGGTCGGTTGCGCTGACTCGGCGATTTGCAGCGGGTTTCGATGTCGCTCGTACTGGTGTTGCTAGTGTGTATGTTCTTTCCCGGTCAAGCGGAAATATGGACCTTTGGGTTGACTCTGGGACAGTGGTTTCATAGGTTTTCCGTCCGTCGGAAAGAGTACATTGATGAGCAGGCTAACGGGCCAACATTCCGAAGGTATGCGCGCGAGCTGATCTGAACCTCTGGCGTCACTGATGGAATATATTGTAGCGGCCGCTTACGAGTTCACAACTTTGACGACCGTCCCCGGACAAGTTATGTATAATGGTGCAAAGATTCAGATTCTTGACCTTCCAGGTATCATTCAGGGTGCCAAGGATGGTAAAGGTCGTGGACGACAGGTCATTGCTGTGGCCAAAACTTGCCACCTTATCTTTATCGTTCTTGATGTCAACAAGCCTTTGGTCGACAAGAAAGTTATTGAAAACGAATTAGAAGGCTTCGGTATCAGGATCAACAAACAGCCTCCCAATATCCTTTTCAAGAAAAAGGACAAGGGTGGCATTTCAATCACGAGCACTGTCCCTCTAACTCACATTGATAACGATGTAAGTCGTCGCCCAAGACGATACTATGACGTTGGATGTGTGGCTAACTAGGGGGTTTGCCAAATGAAACAGGAAATCAAGGCTGTCATGAGCGAGTACAAAATCTCTTCAGCAGACATCTCCATCCGCTGTGACGCGACGATTGATGATCTCATTGATGTTCTTGAGGCCAAGAGTCGGGCGTATATACCTGTTATTTACGCTTTGAACAAGATTGACGCCATCACCATCGAGGAACTCGACCTCCTGTACCGTATCCCTAATGCAGTTCCTATTAGTTCCGAGCACGGATGGAACATCGACGAGCTTTTGGAAATGATGTGGGAGAAACTCAATTTACGACGGATTTACACGAAGCCAAAGGGGAAGGCACCTGATTATACCGCCCCTGTTGTTCTCAGGTCCACTGCCTGCACAGTGGAGGACTTCGTATGGCCAACCTCCCGTCTCGTACATCTTTGGAATCATGTTGCTGACCACCGTTAGTGTAACGCCATTCACAGGACAATCAAGGACCAGTTTAAACAAGCCATCGTTTATGGTCGGTCGGTCAAACATCAGCCGCAACGTGTCGGTCTCACGCACGAGCTTGCTGATGAGGATATTGGTTCGTACCCTGGCCAAGACTGTTGAAGATACCAAGTCTGATGTGCAACCACAGTGACCATTATCAAGCGGTAAAAGCTACCCATGATATACAACTCCAAGGCGGTCGCCTGGACACAAATCGACCTGCGACAGGTCGCGTTGAGCGGGCTGAGCGGGCTGTGCGCTAAGGGGTTGCTATCGCTGAGGGATTCTATATCGAAGTGTCGTGGCGCTCGTGACAAATCCCTGCGAGATGCTGCAAGAGGTATGATTGGGGGAGTAATTTGCGCACGGGCTGCAAGCTGCCAACCGCCGCTAGCCAGCCTTGGGGTACCTGCACTTGTGCCACAACCTGGTCTGCCTCCCTCTGCTACCGCGATGTGGTGCGCAATCGATTATCTTCGCAAACATGATTGAGGAGGTAACCAGAAGCTTGTTTGGCCTGCACGAAGCGATGGAGGTGTTCTTGGTGAGCAGTACATAGTCCTGCCGACTTAATTTCTTTCTCATTTACTTTAGTTCACGTTCGAGGCGCCCTTGGACCATACAAAGGTCCAAATTTTCCGAACTCAAAAAGAAATGGAAGTTCTAGATCACAGTCCAGGATACCGAACAAGTAGGGATATGATAATGCTGCGATACCGTATTCTGGCCTGTTATTGTTCCGCTTTGGCCTCTGATTGATGAAACAGAACAAATAGAAGCACCTGTCATTGTGAGGCACGCCCACCAATAATGGCGAGCGTCGATAGCGAAATTCTTGGCCTGGCTCTCGAGCTACTTTAGATGAAGCATGATAGGCAAGCCTCAGTTCAGCTTCAAAGCAGGAGTGATCTTCCGATCACTAGCGAAACTGTTGTTTGACTCAGGCTCTCACGATCCATATCATCAAGACTGATACCACCCTGCCCCCCCCCCGGGGGATGCGTGAAGCAACAGACTCATGTTTCAGCACTCTGCCAATTTCATGTATCTGAAGGTTGGGTTGGAATATAATTCCACCACCTCTCGATTCAGGGGGCCGCAACTGCGCAATAATGCATATGCATGACTGCACCCGAAGTCTGGGCACAAATCCTTTGCATCTGTACGGAATTGACGATTTTGGGGGAACTGCTGGGTGCTGCAAGGTGCAGCTCAGCCAAGGTGGCCGTAGGCCGACAGGGTCCGGGGTGCTTCCAGTAGAGCCTAAGGCACCGTGAAAGATACGCAGGAGCTGTACTCCGTAGGAAACCTTGGAAAAATCCAGCAAACTCCTGTTTTCTGATTTGACACTGGGATTTGACGCAGCCTGCGCTTTTACCTTATCGTAAGGGAAAATAATAAATAGTAAATATATTCAGGATCGGGCATCGGGTCGGAATTCGAGAGGGGTACAGTACGGTCGAGCAGATGCGGGCAGAGTTCATCCAGTAGTTTAAACCGCGAGTCCTCTGTAGTAAGGTACCGTTGATCCGTTGTAAGCAGGGAAAGAAAGTACCTACCTCTTCCAGCTCATTCCCCCTCATTATCATTCGGTTCCAAGGTTCGTGGTCGATGGTGTTACGGGCGGCGGGGAGTAGTACTCCTTAGCTTACCAAAGATTCGTCTTGGGAGTTCGACCTGAACCACCTATGGCTGACTTGTTGCTTCTCTTACATCGATTCAACAATCAACACGCTTCTGTTGAAAGATGACATGCATTGAAACCGGAGGTGAAAGTTTGGTTGGGGGGTAAGTAGTAAAGGATAAGCTGGAGAAAGACGGCGGTCTGCGGGCGGGCGGGATTCGAAGGTAAACCACTAAGCACTACTAAGGTACGGTCCTATCTCCAGTCAACCTGTAGTAGGTATAGTAGTATCTGCTCCTGCTAGTACTACTCTGCTACGGCTGCCCCTCATCCATTATTACTCCTGCTACTGCTTACAGTTCCTGCCTTCCCTGTACGCAGTCGGGCACCAACCTTGAACTTAGGACAACAATATTTTTCTACCTGCTAACAACCATCATCCGTTTCAGGGCTGCTCGGCTTATTTGAAAACAGTAAGGACTACAGCTTTCTTCACGACCTATAAGTCTCGACAGAATATCAAGACAGCGACCCTGATATTTTGCCCATCGCAAACCAAATCAGGCAATAATCAATGTCCGCGGAAGAATCACGACTTTGCGTGGGGCTTCATTCACCGATTCCAGCGTGGGGATACATACCCAAGGTTGAGGAAGATTCCCAATTCTGGATGCGACGCCTTGACGCAAGGGGACGATTTTTTTTTTTTTTTCGTGCTCCCGAATCGTCCATAAGCGCCGAGAATTACCTTCCACAGGCACAGCCTCGTCCCGGGTGCAGTTTATACCCCAGGGGTCATTATAATCCACGGACCATCTGGACAGCTTACTCGTTGCCCTGCGAACGGTGCTGGACATCTGGCATCAGGCGCTTAATCTTAATATCTTGTTAGGCTACGAAGCAGGTACATGATGCCACTTAGGCACCCTCGCGGCCACGCGAAGATGCCGCTGGCAGGAGAGGCTACCGCGGGAACATCACTTGTCTTTCCTTTCTTATTTTCCAACTCGTTTTTGGACTGGATGCCGCGGATCCTTCCGGTCTAGCCACCCATCAGCTTCGGATCTCGTCCCCGTAAGGTCTCATTATTGTTGTGGAGCGACAATGACACAGTAATAATAAGTCTCGGGGACAATGGAGGCTATATGGAGCACGAGCAAACCAAATGATCGGTCGTCATTGTTTCGGTCCTGGCATTCAGGAAATGTGATACATGACAAATTATTCGTCTTCGCTTACGCCAGACCGGGCGTCATTGTCGTAACATTATTATTAGCTGCTGAGGGTACGGATAGATACATACGCCCCTGATCGCCTGATGTCATGGATCCCTCGAAAAATAAGGGCTAGATCGGGTATTGCGAGCCCTAGACCTGAGGTAAGTAGGGTCTTACTAGGCTCTTTGAGTCTTAGGCTCTTAGCACTCTCAAGCCACCCCAAAGTAAGGTGATGACGACAACCCGGGACCGGATGCCTGTGGCCACTGTCCACCCGACAATTTGACTAAATGGTCTCGCCGAGATCCCGAAGGGCTTTTTTTGCGAGGATGCATACTACTGGAGTGCGTTGCTTCGTTTCTTAGTGTCCACTGATAATAATAGGGCCTATATTGATGACGATTGTACCGATGATAAGGCACTCTGACGAAAGCAATCTGACTTACTGCAAGGGCGTCCGCCGATGGTACCTGACAGATCTATTATTGGAGTAGTACACCCCGATACGGCTGTCAAGATCAACCATCAGGATGAATCCTGAAATATGAATCATACTACTGTTGATTACGGAGCTTTCCCCCGACGACTGGATCGATCTCTTACAGCAATTCTTCGCTTCCTTATTTCACGGCTTCCGACTGGTCGACTCTCGTATTATGCAATCCTGTCGTTGCCTCGTATCTAGCACTTCCGAAGGATCAATATGGGCCTGGAGCTCAAGTATTCATTCAAGGCCTCGCTTGAATCGGTTCAAGCTCGCCATCTATGCTACCCATTGTCGCGGACATAATTATCGGCTTCGAACCGAGCTTTCCATCTGTTGATCAACCGGGATTACAACCCCATCTGCGAGACTCTTCAAGTCTGCACTCGTTGCTTCCATACGCGAGGCGGAGCCTTCCCCTAGGCAAGCCGGTTAACCCTAAAGAAAAAATATAGTATGACCCGAGATCCTATGCAGTGTAGTCGAACCCGCCAAATCTGACACGACGGACTAGGATAACCCAGGGTCCTTCCGGAGCTAATAAGTGAGGCCTTACCAAAAGCAAGCGGAGGCCACAACTAGCACTATCCACTAAGAGTCCAAGACAGGGCGTTACCCACAATGCATCTTCCGAAACCCCAAATCACCTACTCCTAGTCTACCGACTTTCCGTGACTGGCACTTGAGTCACTGGAAAGCTGACAGCCCTCGTGACTCGTGAGTCCCGAGTCGTGGCCGGCCAAACAGGCAGTACATGACTGCATCGGATGATTCGAGCGCCAGTTGGACCTTGCCTGTGGACCTGCAGGCCCACTCCATTGGGATAGATTATTTGCAATTCAGCAGAACCAGCACTCTAGTGGCTGGGTGCTTAAGCCCCAGTAAGGCGGCCTAGGGACGCTCACTGGCACTTCGACTGGAATTAGATACATATCGAATTTGCAGATACTGCATAGCGTGGCGTATGTATGACAGCTTCGGATACGGACGGGCTCAATTTTGACAGAGTCAGGGACGGTTCTATTGACGAATTATTATTGTCCATTCTCGAGTCCAAGACCAGGCATATAAGGGCCTGCGGTAAAGGCTCAAGCCTCTCGGGGGTTCGGGACTCCGGAGTTCCTCCTAGGTAGCCCTGGATGACCCCACAATTTGAAATACCTCACTACCCAGTAGGAAAACGAACTTACACAAAAAAATTCTTCCGAAAGCCTGTTTCATTATTGATTATTAAGATTTGCATAGCTTAGACAGGCGGGCCGGAGTGGACCGCTGCGGGTCTTGACTCTTGTGGAGCGTCGGGTCCAAGCTCCTGCTCCTCCTTCAACTTTCAACTTTCAAGGACGAGGCCAAAGCCGCCCGACTTCAACCTTGACGGCTCAATTCTGACGCTAATTCTGACTCTCCCTTTAGTGCCACCCGCTGAAGGAACCAGGTTGCCTTTCGCCGGTCCTGATAGGCTGAGCTTTCTTTTTCTTTTGCTTTTACTTTTCTTTTTTTTCTTTTTTCTTTTTTTTTTTTT
>MU628583.1:0-16780 GCA_025688805.1 Aspergillus egyptiacus | reverse complement strand
CCCTTGCTCAGCAGGCCCTCGCTACGAATAAGAAATTGGAATCGCCTCGAGGCGTACTGATTCGTCTTTTATGGACTCCTGATGACGGCAGTTCTCTCGTGACAAAGTACCATGGACGCAGAATGCAGATCAACCTACCATCAAGCTTGTTGTCGGCTTCTCTGACTGGATTATTTTGCTTATCAGGCTGTCGTATGGGCAAGCGCTAGTCCGAACAAAGTGCTTAGTAGGAGCCTACTTGGAGATTCAGGGCACGAGGAACGGCCTCCTTCCGCTTGCATCGTATACTAGACATGGCAGTACTAGTGGATGTCATTTGATTTATATCTCTCCCGTCATACAGAACTCAACAACACTCGGGGGTCCAGCGTTGATTTGTCAACCCGATCAGCGAAATACTTTCTGCTCAGATCGTCTTCTCCGGCCTGTTTCTCATGATGGACCTCAATGGCCCAGCCTTCCTCTTTGGAAAGGTCGATGTCTGAGGGGTGCGCCTCTTTTTATCTCCCGGTATGTACTAGTGGTCGACATCAACAGCAGCTCGAGCTGAAGATTATCCGTATTACGACTCGTTATGAGAGGATACCGATATGGACCATGGATTGATAAAACTGCCGGGCTCACCTTCTAGTCTGCCTGTATGCCTTTTCAGTTGCAGCCGGATGTCATGTGGGCTTTTAGGTTCACCGGTCTGTTGCGACCCGCTCCCCGTCCGTCGAAAACTCAAGGTGAACCTTACCTAGCTCTTAGGCTTTAGCCATCCTTCACGGGCGAGGTATCGATGGCTTCGACGAGTCACCGTGCGAGATTGATGGAGGACCGTTGGCGGTCAATGGTCCTACCAGCAATTTTCACTTCCGATCTTCATGCCCAAAGGGTGGAGTAGCACCCTTATTTAACCTTGGAAGGGTTGTGTCGTACATATGGAAACGCAGAGCTTACTAAGGTATCCAATGTAATTGCAGCAGCCGAAAACGGGAAAGGCACATATTGATCCATCCATCATAGTGGAGGTAGGGTAGTAGGTATCTAAGGTACGTATCTACTTGTCTACGGGGATAATCAAAGAGGGGCCGACTATGTATCTAGTATGTATTTCCTCAGATGAGGAAAGGAGAATGAAGGGGAGAATCACATTATGAAAGCAGTGCATTATTATTATTATTTAGGACTAGCTAATCTTGCCTACTGCTAGCGTTCCTCTCTTTTTGAGGTCTTTCCGTCTCTCTCAGGTCTTTCTTTCAATTTGGCCATCTACTATCTGCCTAGGTCGTTAGGTACCTAGTATTTGTCCCCACTTCGGTGCTGTTTACCCTTGGCCTGATGTTAGGCAGGTCGTATTGTCTCTGAAGAAGTTTGGAGTCAAGATGGGCTTCGGTGTAACAGCCGAGGGGGCTACTACTACCTGATCTTCAGCAGGTTGGTCCCTGCCCCCTGTTATTACTAGCATCCATTGAGGATTGAGATACTAGGTAAGGTACTCTAGGTACTACTAGGTTAGTATCTATACGGTACATGACTCGAACAAGACCTGACACTGGACACTTGTAATTTGCGGTATTTGGGCTAATATGAGATCCCTGCTCATCAATCTGCCCCGGGGCCAATCAGCAGACAAATCCCCCACCATTTCTGCTGCAGAGGATTTGGTCCTGGCCAATTGCGGTGCAGATTCGCCCTTTTCTTACAATCGTGTTCCAATTCGCTACCTTACCTACCTTACCTACCTAAGCTAGGTACAGTAGGTATCTACGTACTTCAGTGACTGGACCTCGTCACTCCGCCAATACTAGCCTCCATCATAAAGAGTAAAGACAACTTTAGTGAACTCCCCCGGTAATTTTAATCCTCTCTCTCTGACTGAAAGCTGAGCTTCCTCGAGGCTGTCAAATAATCCAGCCCTGCTCCTTACAACATACGTGGGAGTAGTACTACTGAGGTACTACTACTACTCCTACTACTACTACTACTACTACTACTACTACTAACTTACTAAGTACTAGTAATCTGTAAGATAGGTAGGTAATACTATAAAATTGAGAAAAGGGAATTATCACCGTCTCACTGGGCCCGGGGTAGGACGACTCGAACGAGGAAGTACCACTAACTTCGCTCTCTCCATCCATCTTTCCACCATCCAGACTTAACCAAGCTGTAGACGACGACCACCGACTCCGTACTTCGACAGCCGATTCTTCTTTTCTTTTTCATGATCGTCCCTGTCTGTGTCTGCGGCCCTGGCCTGTCCACTTTTTAAACTCCAATCCGCCGTTGCTTCCCCCTCCGCACCCCCCCAGTCACTTTCTTCTCTTCCTTTCTCTTGTACTCGAGCATCATTCTTCTTGTATGCATACTTATACCTCGCTTTGGGATAACTTTGTTTAGCCCTCCGAGATACAGCCGCTCGGGGAAAAGGAATATATCTGTTGTGCTTCTTTTCTTCCGTCCCATGCCTGTTCAGCGCTGCTGTAAATTCAAGTCCAGTTCAACCCCGATGTTGAATATGCATCATCTGCTTGGTCTTTCCCTGTCTTGGCTCTAGATTGCTTCCTGAGTGCTCCTCCTGTTCTTACCGGCTTTTCTTCTCTTTGCTTTTTTTTTTCCCTCCTCCATCCTCCTCACGGCCCATTCTCCCTCCCTCTCTCCTCTCTTTAAAGGCTTTGGGAGGGCCTCAGATTTGGGGACTGGCTCTGCCAATCCTGCAGCTTAGAGGGTTATCTTCTCCCAGCCCAACCTCTTACGCACTTTCTGCCGCTACCTAGCTATCTGGGGTCTCCTGCTTTGCACAGCTTGACCGCCATGGATACTGAGACGCCCCATGGACAGGACAATGGCTTTCCACACTCACCTTGGGTGGATATGGGCGGCTTCCACCCATCCCAGCAGTCGCCTCCGATGGAGTATCACGGCTTTGGCTATGGGCCCATGCCGTTGGATCCTACTTACGGCGTGACCATACCCCCTCCTTATGCACCCCTGCCGATGACTGTGCCGTCTAACGCCTGGCCGAGCATGCTTACCACGACTCAGCCGCCTTTTCAGCCGGAGATGGCCCCCATGGCTCCGGTCCCAATCGCCCCTTCTGTATCACCAGTTGCGCCAGTTCCACCGCCCAGGAAGTCCTCCACGAGTAGCTCAACCCCGCGCAGGACTCTCACCGATGAGGACAAACGGCAGATATGTCTCTATCATGAAGCCCACCCGACTGCCAAGCAGACCGAGATAGGAGGTAGGTCGTTGCTGTTGATTATTTCCCGATATGCAAACTGATGACCCTCCCAACCAGCAATGTTCAATGTAGAGCGAAGGTACGGTGACTCCTTGCGTGGGCATTGTTTTGCTCGCAGTTTCAGGCCATGGTCTTCTGACAGTTTCCTATAGCACAATTTCGAAAGTACTGCGGCAAAAAGAGAAGTATCTTAACCCGGACGATGGAAGCCGGTCACCAATCAAAAAGGCCAACAAAGGCCGAGTCCCGGACATCGAGAAGGCCCTATACAACTGGGTGAGGAATTCTCATAAGGGTGGACAGGGCCTGACTGATGAAATGATCAGGCAGAAGGCCCTGTTCTTTGCTAGCACCTGTGGCGGCCCAGACGGCAAGGAAAAGGTGCTGAGCAATCGCTGGTTGGAGAAGTTCAAGAGCAAGAACGGTTTAACGAAGCTTAGGAAAGGTTCACTCGGGACGAGGAGTAGCGACTCGGGAAGTCCAACTGGTTTGAGTATCGACTCAGCTCTGGCATCTGCCGTTCAGTCACCCACCGTGCTCTCGCCCATTTCACCTACCGGTTTCGCATCCCCTTCGCCATTGTCGCCTTCTCAGAGCCACGAGAATATAAGAGGAAGTATTTCTCTGGGCTCTACTGATTCCGGGATCGAATACAAACGTACACATTCGAGGAGTTCTATTTCCCTCGACACAACGTCACCATTCTTTGCGAGAGTCAATTCCCCGACATCTACACTTACCGAGAGTCCATTCACACCTACAAGTCAACATGTCTCCCCGACAGATGGCAATTCGAGCAGACCCCGTAGCCAGACATTTCCGCTCACCAGTGCAGAACCGATTATTCCCATTCCGACTGATGAAACATCTATTTCACCTACGGCTATTGTGATGGAAAAGTCTCCCATGGAGACACAGGACCAGAAAGTCCCACTGAACCTCGACACATCGTATTCTGACACCTCTTCGAGCACGATCAAGCGGAATCGAAGCAATCCTGAGATCCGGACGAAAACTATCTACCCCCCATTATTTTCCAAATCCACCACAGTTTCCCCCACCAGTCCCCCGGGGTCTCCAAGTCAAGATGAAGCACGCAGAGCTCTGGAACTGGTGATGAGCTATTTTGAGCATCAGCCAGCTGGACTGGGGGTCCAGGAATACGTTACCATGGGCAAACTGATGGAAAGAATAGAGCTTAACAAGCCCCAGCAGCCGCCCACACTTCCTGGAGGACTCACCCGAATCGACGAGCATGAACTGCACGACGACACGCCTCAGCTAAATAAGAAGCGAAGTATTCATAACCTCGGATGAAAGATCATTTACTTCCCAGCCGGTCACAAGCGCATGGCTGGCCCATTTCCCATATGTTTTCAACTTATTTTCTCTCTCCCCCCCTCCTGGGGTGGCTGGGTTCCCTCATGCTCTTGATTTGGCTTATTGATTTCCTGTTCCATAAAGCATTGCACATCTGTGATTTTTGGGGTTTAGGGGAGAAACGGATGATACAGATACTACGAGGGCGACCTCATCTCTACGATATTACGGAGGAAAAAATACATTGTTATTCCTGATGAACAGGGCACATGGCGGATCTAGTGCCGCGATTTCTGAATGTTCCTTGTCATCCTTGCCGTTCTTCTCACATTTGCTTTTCTTCATCTCGAATGTCAATTCCACCTGATGTCTCGTTGCATGGTCCATCTAAACCAAGCCGCTCACGCGAATTGGATTTCTCTTACCAATATCTTTGAATTCGACCCTTTTGATCACCCACTCTGTTCAATTATCTCTCTTCTTTCTTATCTACCGACCCTTTGGGTAGCGCTTCTTTTTTTCTTTCTTTCTTTCTTTCTTTTTTTTTTTTTTTTTTTTTTTTTTTTTTTTTTTTTTTTTTTTTTTTTTTTTTTTTTTTTGGCCCAACTCACTACTTAGTAATTTTCTCACCGCATTTTTGCGTCAATTTTTATGTACTTCTCCATGTCCAAGCCCACATTTTCTCATCCTTCCGGTCTGTTTTCCAAGTCCACCTAGGCCAGGCCACATGTACATCTATTTGATTCGACACCCATCGGTACGACCCTGGTACCTAATCCTGTTCGTTGTACTCCCGCCCAACCCCCGTACCTATCGGGTACCTACCTGGTACAAGTACGCGAGTACTTTGTACCTCTCACCAAATCATTATACAGTATACACTTACTTCGGCTTCGGTACCCAGGAGATATTTACGCGTTGTCTCCAGAGTAAATACATACCGGCCTTCTCGAGTTCAGGGCACTTACTCTACTCTACATAGGTACCCGACTGTGGCAGCGACAGCCACAGCCCCAGCCAACGAGGCAGACGCAGACGCAGACGCAGTACTATCTATGTACAACCCATCCATTACTAGTACTAGGTATCGAGTAGCTGCAATTGAATACAGTGTATTCCTAACTGCCCAAGGTACTCAATTCTCTCGGGGCCGTTCGGAATCCGGAATCCAGTCTACCGACCTACCTAGGAGCCGTGGGCTGCGCGTCTCTGCAATGCAAATGCAAGCTGCGGTGGACATTGATTGACTTACCTTTCTTCTGAGGCTGCCCAGGCGCAGAGGTGCAGGTGCAGGCGCCCTGGTCTGGCGCCCTGAGGTGAGGTGCCCTGCCCTGATGTCAATCGCTTACTATATCGGGGATGGTCCAGATCCAGCCCAGATGCGTTCAGGGGCAGGCCCCGAGTTCAGCGGGTGGCCGGGCACACACTACCTGCACCTAACTGTACCTCCCTACCTACAGCCTAGTAGTCTAGGTAACGCACCTCACTTGCGCTCCCTGGGCCGGGACCCGGCTCTTGCTGCATTTCTTTCTTTTCTCTTTCTTTTCTTTGTTCTGGATCTAGATTGTTTGTTCCGGAAGGAGATATATGTAGTTCGTTCCCTATTTGGACTGGTAAGTGTCCGTGCGTCCCGAGGTCCCGGTTCCGGCGGCTAGTAGCAAGGGCTTTTGTGAGGTCGGTACCATGGGTTGCTTCGTTTGCGACCCGGGTAGGTATACTACAACTACTACAAGTACCTAGGTAAAGACAGAGACTAACGTGTATCCAGGATGCTGTTATACTCTATGTAAAATAATGTAAGCCATAGAGCATGGCAATGTTATCATGCATGGGGCGTTAGCGTTATAGCATCTGCATGACTGCACTACAGGGGACATAAAAGTTAGGAAGAGGTACAGATCTCAAACTCAACCAGTGGGCATGAAAATTCCTCTATCCTCCATCAACTCGGTGACGCTACGCTCCGACAACTCGGGCAGGAGCTTTGCGAGGACGGTCTCGATAATTGAGTAGATCAGGTGCTTGTTGCAGTACTCGTCCGCGAAGAGATCGAGAATGTCCGTCTCAATTGCTGAGAGGAGGAGCGACTCTTCTGTGTCGCTGGCGCTGTGCATAGACGCACTAGACGAGCTTGCGGCTCGGTCATCGCCATTGCCAATAGGAAAACGAGATTGTTTGCCAGAGCCAGGTTCTAATTCCTGAGTGCATCCCGGATGGCTCTTCTCGGCTCTGGTCTCTGCTGGAATTCCAAGCAAGTGGCGCGCGATAGGGCGAGGTATCAGGGATAGAATGCCAAGAGCACATTTTCGCCTTATCGAGGCGATTTCGGCGGATGAGGGCCGCTGCTTGTTATCCGGCAACAAAGGGGAAGATCCCGCCGTAGTCGCTGTAAGAGCCGGGGTTATTGCGTCGTCGCCAGTGGCGGCAGTCGTCTGCGCAGCATTGACCGTCGAAGTTTGAATCGGCGGAGGTGACGTTAACACCTCGGTGCGATCGATGCTCCCTCCAGATTTTGGACGGGCATTATGCGGGAAAAGCGCTTCTCGAGACGCAAGCAAGAGATTGGGTAACAAAGCCGGGGTTAGAACATGCTCCTCAATCGTTTCGTGAAGGAACCTAGTGGTGCAAGGTCAAGTCAGTAACAAACAAAATTTTTTCTTTTCTTGGCTCTGGTCGCTAGAGATGGCCAGATAAAAAAAACGCAAAAACAGCAGGGCATCTATTGATTGGAATAGAACTTGGAGAAGAGTGAGCGAAAGGTGAAGAGAAGCGGTTCAGTAGGGAGCCCTTGTAAGCACTTTTGGTGGGCAGGGAATCTGCTCCGTTTTCCTTGTGTGCTTTCAGCAGTGTGCTATGAAAAATCCGCCATAAATGATTATCTCATCATTTGATAGGCAGGAGAGGGCAGGATCTGCTCGATCAAAATAAATCGAGAAAGCTCGGACCATCCATTGGTACGATTATTGCAAAGCCCCCTCACAGCCGAGTCGGCAACGACGAATCTCAAAGTGCGAATCGAGGAGACTTTTTTCTTCGGCGCGTGCAGCATCAATCACAGAACGTCCATCATTTTTACGGAGCATCATAGGCTTACTCGCTAGCTCTGAATAAGCAAGGTCCCATGTAACCTTCCTCGGCTGCAGGTCGAATTTAAAAAATCATCGACGAGGAATTTCGCTGATTGGCGTGAGAGAGGGGGAAAAAAAATGCAAGCAAAATCGGCTGGTCCAGTGGTGCTGTCATGCGAAGACCCCAAGAGCTAGCGAAGAGGCCGTTTCCTGATGCGGGATCGCTGTGGGCGTCCGTGATCCTGATGCCAAATAATTTGCCCATCAGTTTTCAGAGGAGCTGTGCCCCCGCCGCCATTTTCAGATCGACAGGAGTAGTGGCGAAGTCGACGACACGGAGCTTTTCGCTTTCAGTTTTCGTCGCGGCCTGAAGAGGCTGGCAAGTACTGGATCCAGCACGGGACGGAAAGGGCCGGGCCTGTCCAGTGATTCCTGTACCGCAAGCATATTATTGATTATTGATGGACAAAGCTCGAGAAAAACCATCTTGCGTTTAATCGTAGGGAGACACGGCCAATCGGCGAACGATGTATCAGACAATCCCGGTTCTCTCGAAGAGTTGGCGGCCAGAATACAGTGGGCAAACTGTGCCCAAGGCACGCACGAAATGAGCAATGATCCCGAAGAAACGCCAGGGGTCTGCCGCAGACTCTCAGACTCTTGTTCCTTGCCCGTATTGGCGATACGGAGCAGGTTACAGAACGGTAATTCTCGGTCATGGTCTGTAACAGTCGATACCAGGAGGCATGGGCCAATGACAATGGTTTGCTGCAGATTGCGAAGGATGCGCTGTGCATCCACAAGCAGATCAAGTGATCGATGCAGCATGCGAGCAATGTAAATCCACTGCATTGACGTCCCACTGGGCCGCTGGCCGTCGACTCTTCTCCAATGGCTCGCCTGAAACCGCCAACTGAGAAACCACTTGCCAGCGCCATTCGTAGATCATCGTTCGGAGATCAAACCACGTACGACCTGCTCCACAGGCTATTCGCCCACTGCCCCTCAAGTTTTTCCGATGCCTTCGTCACGAATCGCGACCATGTGGACAGGCCTGTGACGGGTGGTGAAGCAATAGTTGAACAAAACAGGGGATGAAGGTAAATAGAGCAGTTCAAAAATCCAGAAGATAATAATAAAAGAGAACTTACCTATCAAGGACACTTCCAGTATTTCCTACGCTTCCTGGACCCGCCAGAATCAAATACTGAAAGAGGGCTAGCAGTCCTCCTAACCATGGCATGCGCTGGGGCATATCCAACAACTGAAACAGCATTCCATATAGTCGATAGCCAAGCACGGGGCGCTTTCCTATTTGGCTGTACTTCGTGGGGTGCTCGCCCAAGAGCCTGCCTGGAGAACTCGGGTGCGAAAATAAATTCGCTGGAGGTGTGAATGCAACGCGGAATAGTCCGACCACAACGAAACGCAAGGCAACGTACGCGACAAAGACATACTGAAGGATGAGCCATATCCAGCTCCAGGCTTGTGATTGGATAGCGGACTTTGAACTCTCAGTGTCGTAGTTTCCAAATGAAAGCAAGCCAAATTGCTCCAAACGATTTGGATGGGACGTCTCCGTTACTGCTGAATTGTCACCATCTCCATCCCTCTCCCTCCTGAGCACGTCTATCAGCTTCGTTGTACTTTCCCAGAGGAACCAGCCCTGGCACATCTTCCCGCTTACTTCGTCGCCAAGGATGAGGTCTGCTAATATGTCGCTTAACAAAGATCTCAAGCATGCATTCTCGAGATCCTCAGTCGGAAGAAGCACAGCTAAAACACCATTCACCAATAATCGTCGATATACTGCTTCATTGTGCCGCTGCTGGGATACAGACTCCGCATCAGAGGGATCTGGGATTGGTGAAAGGCCTGGATGCGGATTCATAGCATGGTAGATCTCGCGGGAAGAAGGCGACAACCCGGACATTCCAGACTGCTCTTTGGCAAGTCGGCATGCTGATCCTCGGAGTTTGCATAGTCAGTAATCAAGTAAACCGACTTAGACACCATCTAAGACTCACACATGATATGCGACTCGACCAGGGCAGGGAGGTCGTCCAGAACCAGCTGTGCAATGTCTATCTCCCGTAACCGTTGCTCGAGGGCGCGAGTACAGTGCGCGATCACTTGCAACACCTCGTTGATAAGGGCTTGGTCGGATGTAATCTTCGAGTACCATGATGCAATAAACTCCTTAATTATAATGGCAATAAGAGCGTATAGCTGACGATCGACGTCGTTCGAGCTGGTAAGCGGGGGCAACAGCTCCTCTGGAGCACACGGGGAGCTACCATAGCTTCCAGACTGAAGGCAGAGTACGCGTCGAATAAGGGCAGCGGTGGCCTTGTCTCTTGCTCCGTTAACTTGACCACTTTGGAGAGTATTCTTGGACGCTTGTGGTCGCTGGGGAAGTTGCGATGGAATTGCGCTGGTCGGCGAAGCTGGCACGGCTGTCGACTTGGAGCTGGATGTTGTCGGGCCCGCCTTAAGATTGGAGAAGGGTTGTAGGCCCGAAGGAACAGGATCGGGGGTCATCTCATCGCAAAGAAAGCCTGTATCTCAGAAGAAGCGACCTAGGAGCAGCAGGTTCAAATGGGTTGATGCAGCATCGGGGAAATCTGCAGGAGTTTGGAGATCGTCTCCGAAAGGCGCGCGACGATAAGACGTCAACTTGCAGCTTGATTCCCCAAATACGGAAGGTAGGGCATAGGGCTTGGCTTTGATAAGGTAAGTCCTTATCAGGCCTCACCCCCGCCATGAGGTGTCCCTCCACTTGAACTTCCAGCCCCGGAGTCCATACTTAGCTACCTAATGCCCCGGGTTTTTCAGAAACAAACTGTCAAGAGCGCAGAATACTCAGTCTTCTTGTGATGGGCGCTACAATGAATACGCCAATCCCTCTCTGGTTGGATTGCGATCCTGGTTTGCAACCCAGTCCCGTCCCGTACTTGTTGATAGATGGCCTCCTTTATTGCCGACACTGACTCATGCTCTTCAGGCCACGATGTAAGTTCTACCTGCGGAGTTGCGCACCTATTGCTGCATAAAGTCCTGTAGAAAAACGGGGGTTTTGACTAAACGTCTATGTAGGACGCGTTTGCCATCCTGCTCGCAGCCCATCATCCTTCCTTGAATCTCCTGGGTATCACGACCATCCATGGAAATGCTTCTCTCGAGAACACTACTATCAATGCTACAAGAGTACTAGAGGCGATTGGAAGACCAGAGGTCCCTGTCTATCCAGGAGCGAATAAGCCGTTCTGCAGGCCAGCAGTGCACGCTCCCAACATTCATGGTCAGCTACCCCGGGTCAACCCGACCCCTTAAAGCAAGCTAATCGGCGGAATGCAAAATGCAGGTGACTCGGGAATTGACGGTACTGAGCTCCTTCCTAAGGCCTCAAGGCAGCCGGTAACCGATAAGAATCCTATCCTTGCCATGCGTGATGCTCTCATGGCGCAGCCTCGGGGCACACCGTGGGTTATAGCCACGGGTACCTTGACCAATGTTGCCTTGTTGTTCGCAACTTTCCCTGAAGTTGCGGCGCACATTAGAGGCTTAAGCATAATGGGCGGTGGTGTAGGAGACGGGTTCACGGACGCTCCTATGAGTCAACTCATCGGGCACGAAAACAGGATTGGGAACGTAACCCCGTTGGCTGAGTTCAACATTTACGTACGTCCCTCACCCAGCGCATCACACGTGTAGTTCGCGGCCTTTCTAACTGTTCTGTCTGTTTAGTGCGACCCCGAGTCCTCACAATCAATCTTTAGTAACCCGATCCTTGCGCCGAAAACGACACTCATAACACTAGATTTGACGCATCAAGTCCTGGCGTCGCCTACTGTACAGACTCGCGTTTTGCATGGTGATGGTGGTCCCTCTACGCCTCCCACCGTGCTTCGTCAGATGCTATACGAACTTCTCCTCTTCTTCGCGTCAACTTATGAGACTGAATTCGGTCTGACAACAGGCCCCCCGCTCCATGATCCTCTCGCCGTAGCTGTGATTCTGTCCACGCTGCACCCGGAGTTCGCGAGCGCACATCCTGGACAAGCTCTGAGATTTGATGACCGCAATGGAGAGCGATTTGCCGTTACTGTCATTACCGACGGACTCCATGGGACCGACGTCGCTCTTGTTGGCCAGCTGGGACGTTCGGTGGTGGCTAGCCACCCTAGCGGCGTGGCCATTCCCCGTGGAGTGGACTTGGAGGCTTTCTGGGGTTTGATTTTGGATTGTATTAAGCGGGCTGATGAACTTAATGCTGCGCGCGCGAGAGCTTAGGTTCCCTTGACTGTAGTGTTCAATCCGGTTATATAGATTCTTTCTTTAAGTACATATATAGATCATAGACCAGTGCAAATGCAAAACAGATAAAAGACTCAAATATCAAAATTTCAAATAATCAAGTTTATCCAACTTCTCCTCTTAGTCGTCTCACCTGCACGACACTCTATGCTGGAAAAAAGGCAATCTAGCCAGCGCAAATTCATTTGTCTGGAGTGAATGAATGGCCTCAATGAGGATATGCAGCAAATCACCATTCACGAATCCCTCCATCCGGGCCAAAGAACTCCTTACATAACCATGGCTCAGTAGACTCTGTCACACGACGAACGACCTCCTCATCGACCTCAATCCCCAGACCAGGTGCCGTAAGAGCATCAACATAGCCGTCCGTAACAGCAAACACCCCGGCATCCTTAACATAACTTGTAATATCATATTCGCCAGCTTCGGTATTGTAATGCATGCCTAAGCTCATCTCCTGGATGACGAAATTTGGCGTCGCAAGATCAACCTGCATGCAAGCCGCAAGCGCAATCGGCCCAAGCGGGCAATGCGGAGCTATGGCAACGTCATATGCTTCCGCCATGGATGCAATGCGCCGTAATTCCGAAATGCCCCCGCAGTGGCTGATATCAGGCTGTAGAATGTCTACGCTTGCATCTTCGAGGAAGCGCTTCACATCCCACCGGCTGTATAGGCGTTCCCCTAGGGCTATGGGACATGAGATCTGGTCGGACAGCTGCTTGATGCCTTCGGGGTGTTCTGAGAGAAGCGGTTCCTCGAGGAAGAGCGGGCGGTGCGGTTCTAATGCTTTTGCCAGCTGCTTCGCCATCGGCTTGTGCAGGCGCCCATGGAAGTCGAGGGCAGCATCCAGGCCCAGCGCTTTGACCGTCTTCAGGCGCTCTACGCTGGAGTCCAGCGCACTGGGAGAATCCAGCCAGTTGATGTCTTCTGTTGCGTTCATCTTGATGGCCTTAAATCCTTGAGCGAGGCGGGCTTTGCCTGCGGCCTCCACGTCTGCAGGGCGGTCGCCGCCAATCCAGGAGTAGACTGAGAGCTTATTTCTGACTTTACCGCCGATAAGCTGGTGGATCGGGACGCCGAGTCGGCGACCCTTGAGATCCCAGAGGGCGATATCAATGCCAGAGATAGCGGACATGAAGACGGGGCCTCCGCGATAGAAACCAAGGCGCCACGACATCTGCCAGATATGTTCGATATCACTATATCCGGTTAGCATGGCTACACGAGGTTGTATACTGAGAGACATACTCTGCTTCGTATCCTTGAAATCGCTTGATTAAGGCATTGAGCGTGCCTTCGACCGCCTCGGTATGTCCCTCTAGTGTACTCTCTCCCCAGCCATAGTTGCCGTCCTCGTCGACAACCTTCACAAACAGCCACCGAGGCAAGACCCGGAAGTATTCGATGGTCTTGATTTTTGCCATATTGGGGGTTGCAAAGTAATTGGGAAGAGGAAGTGAAGGTCAGAGCTAGATAGAAAGCTCTATGCTCTTATTGTAGCCATAAAATCATTTAGCAGTCGGAGTTTCTCCGTCACTGCAGCCCGAGTTGCCGACGAGTCTCTTAAAGAATGAAGAGGATGGGAGGGAACGAGCCAAGACATACTCATTATTCAAGCGAAACCCAACGCCTCGAGGTCACTTGGATGTTGTAGAGGGTTTGTACACTGCACGCATCGGAAGGATCGGCCTACTCAAGATTAGCGTAGAGCGCGGCTCAGAACAGATGGTCCGCTAGCAAAAACAAAAAAGAAAAGAAAAGAAATAATCGTGCCTGGTTGAAGTAATGCAGCAACAGACATTGATGGCGATGGTGATGGCGATGGTGATGGTGGCGAGGGCATGGAAGCGCTGGATGAGGAGTTTGGCTACCAACCCTCAGGAACCTTGGAAAGAACTTAACTTACACAATAAAGCCCCAGGGGTATGGGTATAAGTAGAGCATCTTGCGCATTTTGTTATACAAGTCTGGCAGATAATTTCGGCTGAGAGGAAGCCTGAGACGGTCAGATGTTCGTGAGATGAAACTTGGCCGACTTGGATGACTTCTCTTGCTTTCTCGCCTCACTTTACAGATACTCTCCTCGAATATTCCGTTCATCTTCGCTCTATTCTTTACTTTTCGTACATTGCCCGCCCGTCACTTCCTCCTACCACGACATCTGATCGTCCCTTTCATCCGCTGCATGTCTTTCCCTTACTGGCGCACCGTTTCTGCGCCTCCTCACGACTAAATCATCTAACATGCCTCCAGCCAACTCACCTTCTGTATGTTCCTCCCATTCGATCCCCAGTCCGCGCTGGAAAACGGCGCAGAACGAGACAACCATTTATATTCCCAGCCGCATATGAGCGATAACTTATCCGTCGCCGTCTTAGCAGGATGTCTCCAACCAACCTCCCTTGGCCGCTTCTTCGTCCTCCCTTAATTCTCTCCCCGCCGCCGTATCCGATGACGCCCATGATGATAACGTGAGTTTCTTGCGATCTCGTGTGCGCTCTTCCCCCGATCCCTCTTCGTCGTTACTCAGTCGCCAGCGCCGTCGCCGCCTAAATATCCTGTCCGAGTTTGACATCGACCCGATGGATCTGGATGATACGAACATGCGCATGTCGCTGGAAATCAACCGACGCATACCGATCCTGCGCCGACAACGTGACGGCGTTAGCGACGAAAGTTACGGCACAATCGACAACAGCAATTTGCCGAATTACGAAGGCCGAGTGTCGAATCCTCGCACCCTCTATGGTTGGGCTCCGGCTTCCGACGACGAGGATGACAATGACGACATCCCCTATCCGCCGCTGCATACTAACCCCCTCTCTACATGGCTTGGCCGACTTTCTGAGCGCAGCACGTCAAGGCGTCCTGCGCGCCGTGCCAACGCTCTCTCTGGGGACCCTACAACAGTGCCGGGCGACTCGACAGGCAATAGTCACCGATCGGATGAGGCGGCTGCAGAGGCTCTACTGCAGTCAATACCACGTCAGCCCAGGTTCTCACGGACGAGCATGCTGCACGACTATCTCCTAGACCGTGAGCGAGCCAGTCAGCACACAGACGACAGCCGAGATCGATCGGGCGCAGCAGTTTTAACCCGAGCCCTTCGCTTCCTCCCGAACGGCCGCAGCGAGCCGCATAGTCTGACGCATAATGACCTTCGCACAAGAGTCAGCGCTCATCGACAAAGGCACCTGGAAAACCCGCCGAGTCGTCGGTTGAAAGAGACGATTCGCTATCTTGACAGGCTACGCTGTTCAAACTCGTTTGAGGAAAGTTTGGCATCTGCCGCGGCCGGAGGATTCGTGCAGTTAGACCTGCTGTCTTGGGACGAGGACGACTTCATCCTTGACACATCCTCGATATCTCCCCCACCGGTGTCTTCGTGGCTTCGCCCAGGTATGACATTTACCGGCTTCCAGAGGGCGGCGAACCATATAATCGGCTCCTCATTCCCACACCAAGGGTCGAGTTCCAGCGCCAATGACTCGATGCTTCCGATGATTGTCAACGGCAGTGAACGTAACCGAATCAGCGTACAGACAACCACTGGGAGGCGCTACTTCGCCAACCAAGTCAACAACCTAGGAAATGGAAAGGACGAGAATTGGCCCGTGAAGGTAACCATTCACAGCATAAACACACGGGACATGACCCTGTCAGGGACTATGGAAGCGTACAATATCCCAGATAAAACATCACCCTCAAACGATGCACATATCGTGACATTCTTAGAAGGAGAAATCATTGACTTCAATACGCACACCCTTGAGACGAAGAACTTCAAAGCGGATGCGGAGATCGACAGTACATACTGGCGAGAACTACAGCCCTTCAAGAATCTCACGGACGAGGAGATGACACGGAAGCTCGTAAGTCGGAAATGGATAACGGAAGAGCTGTGCAAGGGGTGGATTTTGATGAGATGGAAAGGTTTGTTTCAACTGCCCGCCATCCGCCCATTATCCACTGAGTATCTAACTCAGACGCAGAACGATGTTTCATCACCCCAACAGACGCACGGCAAGGACTCACGATATTCGGCTTCTACTATATCTCCTTACACCGTGAGACCGGCCAGGTCGAAGGGCTATACTACGATCCGGGCAGCTCGCCGTACCAGCAGCTATCCTTGAAACCGGAGACGAAAAAGATGATTCGTCCTGCTTACAGCTTTCGATAATGCGGTAACTCCTGTTCCCTAAGATCCTGGTGGCATTCAGTTGATTAGCGTTTAATTTGGGCTTTTACGATACAATCTGCATAGCTGGTGTTTCTTAGATTTACCTTCCGTCTTCTTTACAGATTTACTTCCAGGCTGGCTGTATAATTTCTTCCCATGTTTCCTTGTATTTACTTTTAGACAATGAACAACTTACTACCTACCTAACTTGGCACATTGCAACAAGATACCAACTACATCCTGCAAAATTTTACAGGGGAGTAAGGTTTGCTTTGTGATCTTTTCTCTATTTTTCATGGATAGATCCTAAGCATGACAGAGACATGGCGCGCTAGGAGACATGAATGACATGACCAATATTCTCGCCAGGCGGACTCTCAACAAGTCCCGACAGGAACCCCATTCATCACATTAATCCCTCGAGCCCATCATCCCAGCCACGAAACTAAATCCAAGACCGCAGTACACCATACGGGAGCACTTTACTGCTCAGTCTGGAAGTAGTTAAGGAGAACAGAGCGCTCCTGGGACTCCTCACCCCAGTCCTTGACGACGACGCAAGAGCAGTTGACAACCTTGCGGGCATTACCCTCACGGTCGAGCTGGCCTAACACACAAAACACAAGCACCGTTAGCAAGCCTGCACTTCCTTTCCTT
>MU628582.1:0-59083 GCA_025688805.1 Aspergillus egyptiacus | reverse complement strand
AGCAAAGCACGCTTGCTTTTGGTACAGTTACACACCTTCCAAATTGGTTAGGTAAGAGGTGACTACATCCGCGACTTCGATCACTGCGATCATACCATGTCTATATTTTCGCTTCTCCTATAGAAGGGTTCAGTGAAGCTTCCGGACATCCTGCGCCGAGATCCTCAGTTCCTTAGGTGCTCTTTTGCACTAGAGAGCAGCGCGGGCTTGGATAATAACTACGCTGGCTGCTGTCCTAGGGTTTAGAGTAGTATCTGGGTCGTTATCCTACTCCTACGTATCCCGGGCCTAGACTCCACAAGTCTCAACAACATTCGAACGACCCTTCTGGAGCCCGCTTGCTTGTTGGCAGTTCAATTCATCTTGTCCTGCCCCACTTCAGGACCGTCAACTGCTCCCGCATTGCTTTCGCCTCCCCTCAATAATAATCGAATCATCTCCGACGAGGGTACGGTCATTTCCCGAACTTTCTTCTGTTCTCCCTTCTCTCCATTGCCAATCCGTCTTCCAATTCACCAGGGGATCCAGCGGTTGGGTCTTACTGGTTTTGCTGCATCGACTCGTTTCATTATCTGGCCCCGAAACGTTCACCTGAATAGGCACGTCTGCGCTGAGGGACTTCCAGAGAGTCCCTAGGTTTTCGAAACGGCCTCGCCAACATGTACGTACCATGCTCATAAGGACTGGTTGAAGCAATGGTGCAACCGGCCACATAAGTCGCCCAGCCCCTTGCAGCTGACCTTGGCACTGCAGGAAGTTCGGCAAACAGATTCAGCGGAGACAGCTCGATCTGCCAGAATATGCGGCCAGCTTCGTCAATTACAAGGCGTTGAAGAAGGTCAGTTCTCCCATGCTGATACTATGCCTATGACGAGTGCTAATATGGGACCAAACAGCTCATTAAACAACTGAGTGCTACCCCGACCATCCCCGCTCAGAGCTCCGCGTCTGCTCCTCAGAATGCTTCCGAAGCGCAAGCTGCGTTGCGCGCGAACAAGGAGGTCTTCTTTTTCCGACTGGTATGACATTCAGGGCAGCCAGATATGGTTGACCTTACTGAATTTCGGTTAGGAACGTGAAATCGAGAAAGTAAATGCTTTTTACTTGCAGAAGGAGGCCGAAGTTCGTTTTAGTCCTGATATCTGTGGCACACAGCTGTCTGACTTTGGCGACAGTTTTCGCAACGATTGAAAACCCTGGTCGACAAGAAGCGAGTCGTTCAGTCGCGGACGGTGACGAAATCCAAGGCCCCGGTAAACCTCGTAGCCCTCCTCGAGGGCTTCCAACAGTTCGATGGCGACTTGAACAAACTGCAGGTGAGCTAGCTGCGTCATGTCTCGGAACTCGAAGATAGGTCCTGACGCGCATGCGTGCGACAGCAATTCGTTGAGATCAACGAGACGGCCATGTCCAAGATTCTAAAAAAGGTTTGTTTTAGCCGGACGTGTTCAGGCTTTGTGAATGACATCGCTAACGGGGTAGTCTAGTGGGATAAAACGTCAAAGGTCTGCCTTGCGTACATATTCATCTCAACTTGTTCATTTTTCTCCGCTTCAAGCCGCTTACCATATGATTCCTATAGTCTCGGATGAAAGAACTATACCTGCACCGTGCGGTCGAGGTTCAACCGTGTTTCAACAGAGAGGTACTGCGGGACCTGTCTGATCGGGCAACGACTGCGCGGCTAGAGCTCGAAGCTTGGGCGGAGGGTGAGAATATCCAGTTCGACATAAGCCGTCCAGCGGACCGAACGACAGGCGGCCAAGCTATCGGGTCAGAGGAAGAGGATCTTGATCTTCAAGTTCTGCAATCCGCCACTGCAGGAAACCTGCAGTCACTGCGCGAGTGGGCAGCCAAACTGCAGTCGTCCCCAGATGCTCGCGAGCGCGCCACGAGAACGTTTCTTGCCGCAATCAACGAGTTTTCCGACGATGTGCTCGCAGTCCTCCTCGACAGCGGACTAGTAGATATCCTCGCCGAAGATGACATCAATGAGCGTAACTGCTTGCACGAGGCGGCTATATCCGGCCGGAACTTCGTCTTCAAGGCTGGACTAGCGGCGGGAATTCCAGTTTCAAGGTCCGACGTCTACGGAAGGATCCCCCTACATTATGCTTGTATACACGGTCGCGTGGAGATGGTGCAGCAGCTACTCGAGGCCGATCCAAGTACTGTTGACATCATGGATCACGATAACTTCACGCCGCTGATCCATAGCATCGTCAAGAACCAACTGGACTGCGCCGAGCAACTTCTCCTCAACAATGCTCGTATTGACCCGGTCTCTGAGTCTGATCATATTCCACTAAATCTGGCATGCCAGTATGGGTCGCTTCCGATTGTGAAAATGCTTCTAGAACGGAACGCCCAATTGCTCCCTGATGCCGAAGGCCTTTACCCCCAGCACATGGTGGCACGCGCTTCTCAATCACCGGAAATTCTCTTATTACTGAAACAGCATGGAGCTGATCTCGATCAGAGAGACAAGTTGTACCAGTGGACCCCGCTTTTCCATGCAGCGAGCGAAGGTTGCGTCGACTGTCTGCGCACGCTTCTGGAATTGGGGGTTGACGCTGAAGTCGATGATGAGAAGGGTTTGGCTGCGATGTACTATGCTGCTTGGGAAGGCCATCTGGAGTGCATGCTCCTGCTTTGGTCCCATCGCACAGAATCCCGTCCACCACGGCGCCCGTTGGATGTCCTGAATGGATTACGGCTGCAAGAGCCGACCTCTGCGATTTCCTGGCAAGAGAAGACTACGACAGAACTAGATGACATGGAGACGGTCGACGGCATCCCGTCTCTTTCCCTTCCACCCCCCATCATCCCCTTGCGGCGCTATGGGCATAATTTCCTAGACAAAAAGGTCTTTGTGCAGATACTCTTCGACCCGAGTAGCTCGATTTCTTTTGACCAGGCCGGCCGTTATCCCGCAGCTCGGTTAACCATTTCTTCAAAACTGTCCGACCTAATACCGCGAACCGTGATGCTACCTATCCAGGAGGATTCGCGAATGATCTCTTTTCACGTCGATACCTTGCAGACATTTACGGTTGACTTTGAGATCTTCCCCACATTCGGCTCAAAAGTTATTGCCAAGACGGTTGCTCTTCCCACGGTATTCAAAGCTGAGCAATCCAGCGCCGGGTCATGTTGTTTGCCGCTCTTTGATCCCCGATTACGATCGATTGGACAGCTACGGTTCGGCTTTCAAGTTATCAAACCCTACCACGGGGACCCTCTGGAGATCACGCATTTTGCAACGTACTGGAAGGCCACTAGCGCTGTTGACTCCGAGCATAACGGCCTAGTTACTGGTTCAAGCCTGTCAGGAGACCATGTTCAACTGTTCGTCCAGCTCACGAGGGATAGGATACCCGTGGTATATCCGCAGTACACGGTGAAGCACTACGGCATCGAGTTCCCTCTGTGCCACCTTACCTTGGCTGAGTTCCAGGCAATTGGCAGCGAGAAAGGCGTAGACCAGCCAGCAATCTTCGAGTTTCTGCGGACACGCGCTTCCCACGATTTAGCTCTGACCCACCGACATCTCGCGGCATCGTTCTTAACCTTACATGAAATCTTCCAAAATCTTCCAATCGATGTGAATGTCAACTTGTCCATGCTCTATCCATCAGCTGCGGAGGAGCGGGCGCTTAACATGACTTCTATGGCGGATATCAACAGCTTCGCTGATGCCATGCTGACGGTCGTATTTGACCATGCCCGTATCGCGCGCGAACAGAATCCGGACTTCATGCGCTCCGTGGTATTCACCTCTTACAATGCCAATATTTGCATCGCACTGAACTGGAAGCAGCCAAACTGTAAGCCAATTTTTGCGTGATAGACAACGGTAGACATACTGATATGTTTCTTAGACCCCGTCCTGCTCTGCAACGACCTTGGCCAAATTCGCGACCTCGCCCGCGGTGCTGGAACACATCCAGACGTTGATAGCAGTGGCCGTGCTTCAATGTCCATCAAGGAGTCAGCGCGCATAGCGCAAAGCAACAACTTTATGGGTTTGATATGCCGGTCTAGTCTCTTGGTATGCTCAAAGAGTTCTTTGATTCACTTCTTCGTACTGTTCCGTGCTTGACTAACATTGCTGCCCCATTTAGAACGTTGTACCCGCTTTGATCGAGACGATCAAGGAACTCGGCCTTGTACTTGTAGCGGACACCTCAGACGAAACCGAACAACCCGAGCAGAACCACGCAATGCCAGTCACAGGCCCTATGGGGGTGGCTGAGTGGGCATACCGCATGCCCGATGGCGTTAACGGCGTGATGAAGGCCAACGGAATTCTGAGATTTAATGACATGATCAATATGTGATGCGGTATCTCTCTTCTGTGTTCATGTCGACCTATACCCCGTATAATTTTCTATCTCTTCTCCCCTGTCTCCCGTGTCTTTCCTATTTTTCCTATATATGTCAAGGAACGAAGGTCATGAGTCTGGTAGTCGGTTCTTTCTATGGTTGGAGGTTTTCTGTTTTGATTTGTTGCATTCTCGCCAGCCGCACGCAGATCATCTTTATGTTGGTTTTTGGAAAATTTCAGGGACGATATTAGACCGGGTTCAGTTGACTTTTTGCTTTTGTTCTCTTTTCTTTCTCTATTTCTATCTGATGACCCTCCTGTTTTGACGAAATACCCGGTGCGAAAATGCTGAGTGGAGGGATTAGATCTAACAACTAATGTACAATGTACTATGAAAACACGAGTATGAAATCTGGTTGAAAAGATCGCTATGCCAAACAATAAGAGAAGTAGGGATGATACAATATGTCGCACTGTCTGCTAGAGGGAGCGCTCGTGGTGTATTCCAATGGCAGGTCAGCGAGAGGAAAAGACGTCGTTTTACCTGACCTTCGGTTTCCCTTTCAACACATCCCATCCCCATAGCCTGAGTTGCTTCACAACTTTGGGGGTAATGGCAGCCGTCAAAGGCACGCGCACAAAGATAAAGCTCTTGTGGATAGCGTACGCGAGAGCCAGCTGTGTCCAGAGACCTAGTACCGATGGATGGTGATTAGCATCATCCAAGCATGAAATGCGACCCATATGGGAAAAGAAAGAAGCAAGACATACTAGCTTCCTCGCCGGCCTTCTTCTTCTTCTCCGCAGCTGCAGCCTCCTCCTTCTCCTGCTCCTTCTCAGATTTCGCAAAAAGACCGGGCCAAACTTTCTCCACAGCCCCCTTCACACTCTCTACAACAACATGCTCGTAATGCCCAATCTTATCCACACCAAGCAACCGAACAGCCGCGAAGCAGAACGGAAAATCCAGCGCCGAGAGGAAGAGGTAGATCCAGAGGGCGGACCAGCCATATTCGCGCGAGAGCGTCTTGAGCCGCTGCGACAGCGAGGGAGAGGAGTTGGGCGCTTGGTATGTGTACTGACTGGATTTGTTTCCACGAGCGGCTTTTGAGGGGTGGAAGGGGCGGCGCGCTTGCGCGCGGAGTAACCGGAGCTGCTGCCAGTTGGATGGCCGTAGCGGTTGACACGGGATTGGGAGCTGTCTTTGAGGTGGGAGGGAGAAGGGGCGGCGGGTTGGGAGACGTAGGCGCATCAGTGTTTCTGAGGGGACGGGGGTGGGTGAGAGCGACGCGAGATTGGAGTTTAGTGGTCGCAGGGCCCAGCGCCTGAGGGGTTGCTGGAGGAGCATGGTGTGCACAGTAATGCTTTTATTGTGACTTCCGGGTCTCTTTATCACCTTATTTTTTGGTCTTCTTCTCCCGCGATTGTTGTCGGAAGGAGAGGGATAGAAACAGCTCGGGTCTTCAAGGATATAATTGAAAATCAATTTCAGTACAAGAAAAAGAAAAAGGATATGAAAGAGTAGGATATATGCAAGCAAAGGTAGGTGTATGGTGAGATGACGTTTGGCTACGGGCTAGAAAAATATAGGTAGGACAATAATTATTACCCTTTGAGGCTCGGCGATCGGAGCCCGAGGCGGGTGCTTCGGGACAGTTTACCTCACTTTACAGTGCAACTTGTTGAATTGACCGAGCTGGCTGTTGTCTCAAATTGTGCACACTCCACTCTTCAGGGAATAATACTGCCTATATAATTGAAAATAGCTTGCCCTAATATCAATAAGCTGATGATGACTTGCTATTGTTTTGGATATGCTGGAAACCCAAAAGTCCATTGTCCATTTACACATAGCTATTTTATGCCTGAAGCCCAAGGCATAAATAATTGTACCGCCTTCCGCAACCTCCATCCGAGATTTCTCCCAGATCAACGTGCAGACGAGAAGTGACATTCATCTATTCAGCATCGAATCACCATGCCCCTGCGTCTATCAAGGAAGCTCACGCAGCTTCCCTTCTCAATTGGGGCTGTTACACCCCAATTGCCCATTTCGGCCACCGGCTCCATTCGCACATTTGGCATCCGCTCTCTCAACCCTCCCAAACCCTCTCGTTTCAATGTCGGCCAGGGCCTCCCAGTTCTCAAATCCACCCCCACAGCAGCCCTCGAGCGAAAGGCGAACACCCTCCCGCTTCGCACCGGAGTACTTGCTATAAAGAAAGGCATGACTGCCGTCTATGACCTAGAATCAGGGAACCGCATTCCCTGCACAGTCCTCCAAATCGACCGCGCCCAGGTCACCGGCCACAAGACACGGGAGGTACACGGCTACTACGCCGTCCAGATCGGCTCTGGATGGAAACACCCTAGCAATGTGAGGAAGGCCTTGCTAGGCCATTTCTCGGGCCAAGGGGTTTCTCCGAAGCGACATGTTTATGAGTTCCGGGTTAAGGATGCGAGTGGCCTGTTGCCTATTGGGAAGTTAGTGCATGCGGATTGGTTCCAGGAGGGACAATACGTTGATGCGAGGTCTAATACGAAGGGTAAAGGGTTTGCCGGTGTGATGAAGAGACACGGATTTGGTGGTCAGGATCGCAGTCACGGTGTTAGTTTGACGCATCGTTCGCTTGGTTCTGCCGGTCCTGGTCAGGGCGGTGGTTCGAGAGTTTACCCTGGAAAGAAAATGGCAGGAAACATGGGGAATGAGCAGAATACGGTGCAAAACTTGAAGGTTCTCAAGGTGGATCGGGAGAATGGATTGATCCTTGTCAATGGTATGCTATGCCATGTTCTTATTGTCGTCTTTTCAACACTAATACTTTTGTAGGTTCCGTGAGCGGCCCCAAAGGATGCACTATTAGGATACAGGATGCAATCAAGAAGCCATGGCCGGCAATCGCGCAAGCTATTGAATCATCAGCATGATTTCGGGCATGTGATTTTTGCTAAAAATGTACTATTACACTATTTTGTTTCTAGAGCGGCGTCTGTATATGATACATAAATGATATCCTCATCCTCTTCGACCCTTGGTTCTCCACAGTTATTCTGCTCTGGTGACTCGCTTTAATGATTTAATGCACAGCCCAAACGCCGCAACCTAATGCACAGAAGACACAGCTATACGATAAAGGCAAAAAGAAAAAGGGCGATGCAATAGTTGTCATCATACGGAATCCACCCTCGACGCCCGCTCAGACCTGACGGAACGGGTCATAATTGTTCTCCAGGAGCTGGACCACAGTTCCATCCTCAGTTTCCAAGCTCCACTCCTCAGTACGGAACTACAACAACAAAGTCATTAGCCTTTCCACCAAAAAATCAAACTAACTGGAGGGTGTCCAAGGGACTCACGTAACTCATGCGATCGGGCCTAATACTCCGAAATCTCATCTTCCCTTGCGCCTTAGTCCCCTTCACCCAAAACGAGATATCGATCCGCCCATGTAACTGGTTCATCTCACCACTAATCCACGGAATCTTCTGAGCAAAATAAATCTCATCGCCTAAAATTTCACGCGCCCGAGGTGACGTCCGAAGCGCGTATAATGTACTGCTCACGACACTGGACGAGGACTTTTGGTAGTTGAAGATACCAAGCATGGCGGCACCCACGACGACGGCAAAGATTGGTAGCGTTTTCAGCCATTTCCGGCGGTCGTTATTGATAGAGGGGAGCTCGCGGTCTGCTCGCCGCTCCGTTATAGGCCCGGAGTTGGCGGCCGGGGCGGGGATGAGGGTGCGTCGTGGGGTAAGAGTGGTGGTGGTTGGAAATCGCGAGACGCCCATGCGGCGCCGGGTGAGTCGGAAGACCATAATGTATGTGTTGACGCAAGATTCAAGTACTGGTCAAGTATTGGTTCATTCACGGCGTTTAGGGTGAAGGAGCGCCGGCAAGGGCAAAAGGAAAAGAGGCAAAACAAAAGAATGTTCAGAATGAAGAGGCCAAGAGTCTCGGACTTCTCGATTGAGGCTGGCGGAGCGGAAGTGGGAAATGGAGTGACCATACGACACGACCAAACAGAACAAACTTCTTCTAGGGAGTTGAACTATAACCCCGTTCTCAATCTCCTTGCCTAAATTCTTTCATATACTTCATGTCGTCCTCCTATCCTTCGATAGCAATTACTAGAATATTCGGAAACAGAACTCGGCGATGGCCTCCGCGAGGCTTCGTAAGGCATTCCGATACCCAGACGATTCGGGCGATGACGCTACCCGAGAGGAGCTAGATGAGGAAGGTCTGCTCAAGCTCTTGTCTGAACATGCTGTTGGCTCCTCTGACAGTTATCCAGAACAGGAGCGCGTGATTAGGCATCTAAAGCTGCAAAATGAAAAGAGAGATTCAGAATACAGCGTACCGTCCACCTCGCGACATTCAAAGGCTGGCCCAAGTAATCTCTGATATTGATATAGATCATCTTCGCCGCAATCCCCCTCTTATCAACGATAGTTTTCCTCCCCTCAATACTCTCTCCAGCTGCCCTAGGACCTTGCTCGCGGCTTTTCAGCCTTCTCGGCGTCACTTCATTACTGGCTACAGCCTATACAATGAAGTATGTTCAGCCGCAACGTCCAGATCCAAAGGGTAAGAGACCGATGCGAAATCCAGATCTCGCGACCTATGTGCGGAGATGCATTATTCCCACCAATACTGCGGTCTGTGTGCTCCTGAGTCTGGTTTATATCTTCCGATCTGGACCTCCTGATGGCCTTCAGCCTGTAGCCTACTTAGTTCCGGCCGGTATGTCTAGCTTCCTATATCCACGTCCCCGCTGTCCGCGTGGATTTACTTTGTCGGAGAGAGCCTAGGCTTACCTGATTAGCTCTACTTGTAACTATTTTGGCTGTGCGTCAGGTTATGGTGTCGGTCGACATCAAACCGCTTGAGGATCTACGGTATGAATATAAAGGTGCCTAGGTGATACCTGCTTCAATATCTTATATGGTACGGATATAGGTAGGGATATATTCCTGTGTACGCCTGACAGGCTCGTCCTTTTGGGAAGAGTACTTTATTCGCTCATGAGCGTTTTTGTTGCATGAGATTCGACACTCCCACGGTAAAACTATGAAATATAAGTATCCAGCGTAATTAGTCAAAGATTTCATGTTTGTCTCTCGTAACGCAGCGCTAATATCAAAGTACACGTGCCAAATCCGATGCTAGCCAGATCAATCCAGAGGTCCTTGCGAAGGAACCGAGTTTCCCAGCGCTGGATCGACCGGGATTTCCGCATAATCTGCGGAGTAGTACGCAGCCTGTGCGACCTTCTCCAGCTCTGACTGGCCGTAGCCGAAGTTCTGGGACATGTCGGGGTATAATTCCACCTGTATTAAGTTATCCTCCAGAGCCTGGTTGCGTCTCGCATCTGCTTCCTCCTGATGCTTTTTCAGCCGACCAACCTCATCACTGCCAGCCTTCTTCAGCCATCCAAGGTTTGAGTGCCGAAAATCAACTAAGCTCTCCACGCTGCGAGGGTCCGCGACTTTACTCGTGTCATGACCAAGAGACATACACGTGGGCTCAAATGGTGCCATCCTAGGGTTTTTACGACACGCCCCGCAGCTGCAGATCTTCTGACACCTTGGGCATTCCCAACCAATCGTCTCCAGAACCTCCTGTGGCGTCATATTGAAGGCTCTGAACAGGCTCCCATAGCAGTATTTCAGAGAACATTTCGGGTTCGAACAAGAGGCAAGTTTCCACGCTGGTTCGATATACTTGCATATATGGCAACGGGGCACTTTCGGTTTTGACTTAGCAGTCTTTCTTCTTTTAGCTGGAGGATCAATTTCCTCGGGTTCACTGGACTCTTCCACGGCCTCTTCGGGAACAGGTTTCGGTTTAGTGATGTCAACCCAGGGGCGCCTCTTCAATTCCTCTTGGCAAACGTGAGCGAGACTCTTTCGTGTCATCTCAGTGCGCTCAACTCGAAACGGTCGGTATTTGTCGCCAAGAGCAGGATTGAACTTGAGAAGTTGCTGTCTCCATGCTTCATGTTTCTCGAGAAGCTCGCTCCATCGGAATTGCTCAGCCCATTTCAGTTTTGAGATGCATGCACAGCTCCGACCCAGAGCGTAACACTCCATACAGATATCATAGGCATCATCAGGTGTTGTAGCGCAGGACGGACAAGTCAGAAACCTATTGAAAATGTTCCCTCTGCAGTATGAGCATGTGATGTTGCTGTCAAAGGAAATGAACTCGACGTTCTTTTCTTTCGGAAGCGTTGGCGAAAATGATTCCGACAGCAGGATTTGTGTGTAAAGTATGAACAGATGTTCGAAGTCGGTTTGGATTTGCTGAACCCTCGGGCGAGCAGAATTGGCATCATCAATATTGTCAAGACGTGCTGAATATAGGTTGAGCGCGTAGTATACAATGGCTTTGTTCTTGTACTGCTCATCTCGACAGACCATCCTGGCTTGCGGTAGCGCTTCGTTGAGAGCCCTGCCTAGCGTCTCTACTGTTGTCCGATTCCAGGCAACCTTCATCGTTCGCGTTCCGCGGTTCCACACCTGATGTGCGGCTAAAGGAGGCACGAGGATAAAATCACCAGGTCGTTGTTCAACGATGTATGTGGTAAACGGCGCAGCTTTCCACGCATTTATTTGCGCAAAGTGGTCTTCGATGTTAATGTCATGGCCCAGCACGGACATCCAGTACTCGGCCACCGGTTTTCGGTCCTTGCTGCTTGTCATGAACCATATCGATGACCCTGGCCTTGTGGCTTTTCCGTTTTCAATCGAGCCGTCTGATGCATCCACCATGAGATTTTGCCCGAGGCTAGCGCACATTTCTTGATGCGCCGGCGTGTATGTCCCCTCGTGGCCGATGTAGCACATTAAATTTTCAGCGCGCATTTCATAAGGAAGGCAGCTCATTAGGTCACCAGCTCTGGCTACCAGCCTTCCGGAAGTATTGCGTGCCTTGACGGAGGAAGTTGATTTGGCCCCCGGACCTACAAAAGATTCTGGCTCCGCAGAATTGTTTAAATAGAATAAGAAAGGTGGTATGATTTTCTTCAAATAGTCATGCCAGATTTTTGGGCAATCAATATCTTTCAGGTAAAGCCTTTGGAGAGTCGAGTCTTTGTAGTTGTATCCATTCCACTGATCCGTAAGAAGGGGCATATTTCTGAGATAGTGACCGATTGTGAGCGGCACATTCTTTTTGGCGGTCAGGTCTCGGGCATTTTCCTCTGTAATGGATAGGTTGCTTAGCAAGACCGGTCACTTAATTGGAGGCGACGTGGAGGGATCAAGACTTACGCTTCTCTGAATAGTGATTCCTCAGCCACCTTTCCGAAAAGATAGATCTGTCGAGCTTCTTATGGAAACCTTCGATAACAAGAGGTAGGCCACGCACAATGACGTGGAGATAGACAAGCTTCTCGAAGTTTTCAAGGCCATTCTCGTCAATAGAATCGCAATGTATTCTGACGACTTCTTCGAAATTGGGTGTTGACTTTATCATTTCTGAAATATTCAAGTCTGGTGATAGGGGCTCAAAAGCGGCCCGAGGCCGTTGGGCTGGCATTGCGACGGTGTTCAAAGGTCCTGAGTCGCGGCCTGATGGTCGTGGTGAACCTCGAGATAGACATGCGAAATCGACAACTTTAGACTGCGGTAAGCACGCGCTTTGCGTTGAGAAAGCGACGAGCAATGTATTAGGCAAGTATATCAGATGGAAAGCCCAGGAAGCGGGAAGAGCACAATCGCAATTTCATTGAATTCGCTGATTAGTGTTTTGCGCGCCGCACGTTGATACAGAGAGTGGCTGAACCATCATCGGGAGAGGAAAGGACTAAGTTGATGCGAAGCAAGCGAATAATAACCCTAACCAGCCTGCATCTTAGCAGTTACAGTCTGGTGCTGATATCAAGATACAGTAGTTACCCCCTGATGCTGTGACGCTCTCTAGTTGACTGGCAGAGTAAAGACTGCGGAATGAGTTCCTGACGGCATGTGGGTCAACGCTTGCTCGGAAAATCTAAATCACGTGAAAGACTCTAATTGCCGTATCTCAGCTGATGGATGGGGATATGAAGGAGTACCTAAGCGAGGTACAAGTAGCTTGATAATCTAACTAGGTGCTACATAGCTGAGTAAGGATACTTGAGCAGTCAGGTAAGCTTATATAAATACTAGTTCTAATTAAGGCTAGTATTACTACTATTTTAATATATTCTCTAACTAGAGGCTACAGGAGCTGCTAAATATATATAAAATAAAGCTATATAAAGAAAATAAAATAAGCAGAAAATCAAAAATCTAATATAATAAATAAAAAGTAAGTATATAATTTAAATAGACTAATTAAAAGTAATATTAAAAATCTAAAAAACTATTAATAAGTTACTTAAATTTTATTACTTTAAAAATCTTTATTAGATAGTTAGTAATATTTATTTTATCTAGTATATAAATAAGCTTTATTAGATCTTTCTTATAAATATTATATATAAATAAATATTAGTTTTCAAATTAATAAGCTGCTACTAGTAGCCCTAGCTTTAATATTTAAGATAAAATATTTTTACTATTAAAATAGATTCTAATTAGTTAGCTATTCTATATTTTAAAAACTTTAATTAGCTTCTTAATCTAGAGAGCTATTTTAATATTTTAATTAAATACTAAGAACTCTATTATAGTAGATAAAGAGACTATAAAAATCTATTTTTTTATTATCTAGATAACTAGTAATTTTATAAAATAGATAATAAAGACTTCTATAGACTTGCTATTTTTATAGTCTTAAAATATAGTATTAATTTATATAATAATACTCTCTAAGTAGTTAGTTACTAGTATAAAATTAATCTTATTATATTTAAAATAGTAAATAATATTTATAACTATATTAAGATCTTCTTTAATTAGTAAATTTAGATAGTATTAAAGTAAAAATATATAGTATATAATATTAGACTATATCTTATTAGCTAGCTAGCTAAGCAAGCTAATAAGTTTATTATATATAATAAAGTTAGATTTTTCTAGAGACTTTAAAGATATATAATTTAAATTATTAGCTAATTAGTAAGCTATAATTTTATATATATAGTAATAGAGCTTAGATATAGAAATTCTTAATAATTTTATTAGTCTCTAAATAAAATATTAAAATATTTAATTAATATAGACTTACTATAATAAACTAATAGTACCAGCTATAATATTATAGATTATTATTAATTTAAAAAATTTATAGAATTTCTTAAAATTCTTAGTCTTGAATTACTATTTTAAATAATTAATAAAACTATTTAAAGTTTTCTGGGTCTCTAAGATAGCTATAATATTATTAATATAAGTAATAACTAGAATATAGAATTTTAAATAAAAATAAATATAAAAGTCTTTTAATAGCAGTAAAAGACTATATTTATATAATAATTAATTAAATTACTTATTTTATAGATTTATTACTTAATATAGACTAAACAGAGCTTTTAAAAGTAGATAAATATTATTTTTAAAAACTTTAAAGCTAATAGATTATATTATATAAATTAAATAATTATCTATATTAGTATTTAAATAAGTACTAATAAAGTTAATCTACTTCTAAAAAGATATTTTATAGTAATTATAATTAGAGCTATTTTAATAGTAATATTAGATAATACTAGACTCTAATTTTTATTAAAATTAAAATCTCTAATTTATTAGTTACTGTAGATAATCTAGTAAGTTTTAAAAACTTTATATTACTATTTTTATTAGTCTTTAAATTATAAATCTATTTACCTAGTAAGATTTATTATTTTAGATATTTTATAAGCTTTTATATCTCTATTTAAGTAATTATAGTAATATAGGTCTTTATAGCCTGATACTATTAGTTAAAATAAGATAATAATATAACTTTTTTATAGTTCTATAGAATCTTTATATTAATTACTTTAAGTAGTAAGAATATTATCTATTTTCTATATTAATTAGATTCTTTATTCTTATTTATATACTTTAAGATATAAAAGAAAAGATTTTAATTCTTTTATTAAAATATTTTCTTAGTATTTTCTATAGTAATATCTTTAATAATTAGATTAGGGAATTCTAATATATATCTATTAGTATCTTTTATTAATAGTAGTATATCTACTATTTTAATATTAGTATAAGAATTTTCTATTACTAATTTAAGTATTAGAGAACTTTTATTAATTAAAATATTAGATACTAATTTTATAATTTTTTCTAAGATCTTAGATATTTAATATTTTTTCTTAAAATTATATTAATTTATAGTATATCTCTTCAGGTATTATTTAAAGATATATAAAGTCTAGAGCTATATTTTTATTAATTAAATTATTAAATCTTAATCTTTTATTAGTCTATATATTTATTAATAAGAGTTATAGAGTTAAGAAATTATATATTTAAGAATTTTTATATAAAGAATCTTGCAGTAAAGATAAATTCTAAAATATTATTATTAAAATAAGATTATCTTAATATTTAAGTTAGAAAAGTAGTATTCTTTCTATTATTTCTAGAATTAAAGAAAAAGTTCTAATTAGCTTATTTTAGATAGTTATATCTAATTACTATTATAATATTAAAATTAGAATCTATACTTATTTTTATATAAATATTTCTAGTATTATTAGAATTAGATTAAGTAGTATTTAAGATTTAGTTATAATTATCTTAGTAGATTAAGATTTTTTATTAGTTAATTTATTTAATTTAAATAGTTATAGTACTAGTATAGTAATACCTGCACTCTCTATATTATTTAGATTTTTAGACTTAGTATTTTTTATAGCTACTTATAGATTAGAATAGTTATTTTTAAAAAGCTTTAATTTATTAAATTAAATATATTTAGATTTATATATATACTTACCTGAGATCCAGATTCTATAAATCTTATTATATTTATTTTTATAGCTAACTAGATAGCTAATAAGAGCTTAAAAAGTAAGTTTATAAGCTTATATATAGTTTTTCTAAGATATATAAATATAGATATAGTAATTATAAATTCTAAAGATATCTAAATATAGTATTAGATCTTTAATTTACTAGTATTTATATTATTACTATAATAGTAACTTCTTATTAGTCTAATTTAATAGAGTTAGATAATTTATAATTTTTATTACTATATTAATAATCTCTAGTTATATCTTTTTAAGTAATCTAGTATTAATTCTTATAATTCTTGCTATATTATTAATAATTTATATATATTATTTTAAGATTCTATTAGATTCTAGATGCCTTAGTAGTATTAATTTTATATAGATTTTTTTTATTTATACTAATTATAAAATATAGAGAATTCTCTATTATTATTAAAATACTAGCTATATAAATATATTCTAGTTTATAGTTTTAGTTATTTATAAAAGCTAATTAAAGTATCTATAGCTTTATTTTTCTATTTAAGATTAATTATAACTATATATTTAGTAGTATTATTAATAAGAATAAGATAGTATATAAATTCTCTAAATTCTATTAATTTAATTAGTTATAAATCTATAAACTATAGTTTAACAAGATCTTTAAATCTTGATTAAAAATAAAATAAAATTTTTATAGCTTTTCTAATTTAGTAAACTAAGTAATTATTAATATCTAGATTATCTAATTAAAGGCTTTTATTTATAGCTATAGATCTGATTTTTTAGTAAGCTATATAATCTAAGTATTAGTATAATAATATAGTATTAATAATAGTTAATAAAAATTATTATTATAATATAGTTTTAATAAATAGAATATTATATTTTTTATATACTTATCTAATAATATTATTTTAACTATAATTTAAGATCTTATTAGCTTTATAATACTATATATTATATTAATCTTCAAGTTATATAGTAGATATTAGACTAATAAAAATCTTTAATATATAATAAGCTTAGATTTATAGTTTAAAATAATTTTTTTTAAAGTTACTATATAGATACAGGCCATGCTAAATCTTTTATAATATAAAATATTACTATTAGATACCTAATAGGTATAAAAAGTCTTATTTTTATAGTAATTATAGTAGTTTAAAAAATATAATTAATTAGATATAAGTATTTTTATAAAGCTACTATTAAAAATCTATTTATAAAATCTAGTAATTATACTAAATTACTAGATTTAGACTAGAATTATAGAGAAATTATCTCTAATCTCTATATTTTTATTTAATTTAGAGAGATTATTTATAAAATATATTAGTCTAGAATTTCTATTCTAGTACCTGTTTTTATTAGTATTATTACTAGTATTTAAAAATATTTTATTAGAATTAAAGATTTAGATATCTTTTTTTAATCTCTAATATCTTAAATATCTTTCTAGATTTAGATAGAAGCACTCTATTAATATATAAAGACTTTAGTTATAATAATTATAATAGCTATAATTATTAAGTTAAGATTATAAAACTTATATTTTATTAGTTTATTTCTTATATTTTATTTCTTTAAATAGACTTTTAGTAATCTTAGAAACTAGACTAGATAAATAGTATTATTTTAATCTAGATAATATATTAGAATTACTAGATTTAGTAACTTTAAATATTATTATAGCTAATAAAATATTATAATTAGCTCTTGCTTAAGTCTTATTATATAATTTAAGAAATCTTACTTTAATATAATTCTAATAGATATTTTTAGTAAGTAAGAATTTAATAATTAGTATTTATATAAGAAAATTACTTTCTAATTAATAAAGTAGAATTAAGATTATAGCTAGTAAAATATAGCTAATATTTAGATATAAAGTAATAGACTAGATCTTATAATAGATTTTTATATAATCTAGAGTATTTAAAAAGTTAGTATAATTTATTAAATAAAGCTTATTAATTATTTTTAAGATTTATAGTCCTTTCTAGTCTAATAAAAGTTAAGATATTATATTATAATAGTTATCTATATATACTATTAATAGTATTATCTTATTAATATAGTATTTAAATTTATAGCTTAGTTAACTAATTAGCTAATTAAAAAAGAAGAATTAAATAATCTTTCTATTATTTAAAAAGAATATTATTAACTATTAGTTAAGCTATTATCTTATTAAGTAATTAATTAATCTTATAGATATAGAGATAGTATTTAATTTTTTTAAACTACTTCTACTATTATTCAGATTAAGTAAAAACTAATAAAATACTTAAAATTAATATAAAAGATTTTTTTTAAAAAGTTTTTTTATAAAAATATACCTGATTCTTGTAGTAGATCTTATATAAATTATTTTAATTAGTTAATTAAGATACTTTTATAGTTATTAAATTAATTATAATTAATTTTAAAATAAAGACTATTATTAAATAATCTTGTTAGTTATTACTAATATTATTATTTTCTAATATTTTAAATAGCAGACTCTAATTAGCTAGAAATTTAGTCTTTTAAAGTATTTAGATTTATTATATCTAATTATTTAAGTATTTAAATATTATACTTAGAAAATATGTTATGGTACCATTCTGTTATGCTCGGGAAGTTGTTGTTTTATTCGATCGCCCTCCATCTTGGAGGAAGTAAGCCCCGGATCGGAATAATATAAGAATAGCGTACCCGGCATACTATATATGGGGTTAAAGAGAATATGCCAATATCCTTGTTGGCTAACAGGAAAAGAAAATAACATCATTTTAGCAAGAAATAGTAAGAGAGTAAGGAATATATGCTTATTTAAGTATTAACATATGCTCATCCCATGTATATCCTGTCCTTATTCTTCATTGCTGAGGACATCTCCATGCTTATTAAGGCTGATAGAGTTCCTTTCTAAATTGAAAATAAATATAATAATAATTTTGTTGTCATCAGCTGCGCTTCCATTATTATAAGAGATATCTGTTTCTGTTGTAGTAGTGCCGCCGCCTGTAGCGAGTGTAGTATTTGGGGTGTTTTAAGTAACAGAGACAGGCTGAGATATAAGAGTAGTAGATTATATCATAATCAGAGTATTAGAAATAGGAACCAGAGGATTAAACATAACAGAGAAATTATAAGCTGGAGTATTAAGCCTGATAGAAGAGTTGTTCTGTAGAATATTTTAAATAACAGAGGCAGGTTAAAGTATAAATACCACAGCTGCTGGAGCATTAAGAGTAGTAAAAGAGTTATTTTGCACAGTTACTGGAGCATTGGATATAGTAAAGAAATTATTTTGGTCCATGATTAAAATACTCAAGGGTTGATATAAGGTGTGGAGGCGTAACTCTGGATAAGTATATCAAGGTGAGGTATAGTTTGTATTTGAGATCTGGAGATGTGGAGGTATATGTTCAAGAAAGGAAAAGAAAGAAAGAAGAAAAGAAGAAGAAGAAAGTTTATAATAAGCAAGGGCGCGAGCAAGCATAGCATTATAAAGAGAAGATAAGAGCAGAATGTTTATATTTAAAGGCAAGATATAAGAGAAAAAAGATTGGAAGAATAATATATTTCTCTAATCTGGACCTTATAGAAGGAAGCGCTTGTAAGATCAGCCTTAAGTTAATAATATATCTGTGAGAATGAACTATAACTAATTATATGTGCTTTTAAATTCTTCTATCAGGTTATTACAGTTTAGGTTCTTAACTTAGACTCACTTATTATCTTCTAGCAGGTATCCTTTCCAGTGCATGTAGTAGTGCATAATAGGCTTGCTATATCTATAATATCAAATTTTCTTATTAAGTATTTTCTCTACCTTATAGTAATCTAGATTATTTGGATACTGCTTGTTAATAACTTGATCAGGTCTAGTTGGCTCTTGACTGTAGAGATCAGCAGTATTAGATACAGGTTTAAGCTGACCTATTAAGATAACCAGATATATATACCAGGTAGAAGATAGTCTATCTAATTTATATACTAGCTGACTAACTTGCTTGACAATTTTAAACAGCCTGGTATACTGTTTTGAAAATTTTAGAGTCAGGTTCCTGGGTACATGAAGGTGATACTCTTTATAAAGCTGTAAATACACCAGGTCTCCTAGTTAAAATTCAACTAACTTGTGTTTATTATTATAGGCTAGTTTTATTTGGATTGAGGTGTACTTGAGTGCTTCCTTAGTATTAATTTAGATAGCAAAGTCTTGCCTGAAAATATGCTTTATAGCATTCCAGGGGGTTTAAAGATTAATACTAAAAAATAGCTTGTTGGGAGTCTTATTAGTTAATATATTTAGTATCCTGTTGACAGTGCTTATAATTAAAGGAATCTGTGCTAGCCATGGGTGGCCTTGAGTATAGCCATGTCTTATTATAACCTTGACTATTATAATGATTCTCTCTGTCTGTCCATCTGTTTATAGATAAAAGGCGGTAGAATGCTACCATGCATATTTAAATGTGCGAAACATGCCCTTTTAAAAATTAGAAAAGAATTAACAGTCTCTGTCAGAGATAAATCCACACGGCAATCCCTAATCATATGCCTTAAGATATTCAGCAAGCATGAAGCCCCAGTATTCTAATTTCCAGGTACTTTTGCCCGGAATAAGCCTAATTCTCTTTGTAAATTTATTAATAATAACTAACAGTGAATTAAAGCCTTCAGAATTGCCTTGGATCACTGTCTTATGTATAGGATAATAGCTGTTGAACAGCAACCTAATAATAAAGTCAATTATTAAAATATCAAAGGATACAGGCAGAGACATGATTGGTTATAAATATCTATAGGGCTTGTATTTGCAGATCTTGTTTAAGAGGCATGTGAGATAGTATATAATATATTGCTGCAGGGCCTGGCAACTGCAATAAAGAGATATTCCTTTCATATCTTTAAGGTATTTATTAATACCCTGGTGGTTGCAGTTATTATGCAACATAGTAAAAAACTCTTGCCTTATAGAATATGGGAGATAGAGCCATGGGTTATTAATAATTTCTGTATTTTCTGTCTCAGGATTCTTGACAGCTTCTTGCTTGATTATGTACAGTAGACTGTCTTCTAATAGTGTATAAGACAATTTTATACCTGGATTATTCTTAAGCATTTAAATAATAGAGCTAGCTCAGTAATTATTGCTGTATTTCTTTTAAATGCAGTCCTTGAAGTCATCTGCTAACTAAATGCCAGCTATAGGCAAAGATAGAGACTGTTCAGGTTCAAAGTCCTTATTAGAATCTTGCTCAGACTTATCAGAATCTTATCTAGATTCTCTGTTATTTAAAGAAACAGCCTGTTCAGTCAAGTCAGGTTTAGTTAAGTTAATGGTATTATTATTGTTTGCTTCTTTAGAAGAATCTTTGTTATCATATACCCCAGTACCAGTGCTATTATTAGTTAGGTCAGGATTTACTTTAGTACTGACCTTGAGGCTATCTAGGTCTAATATGCATGAATTAATGGTTTTCCCTCAGCAGGGTAAGCAGGATAATATATCTGGCACTATATTAGCTTATCCAGGTTTATAATAGACTGATAATCTGAACTACTAAATATATTAGCTTGCCCTGACAAGACACAGGTTCAGATTCTCAAGTATAATAGTATTGAAGAATAACTGCTTAGATATGCTGACTGTGAAGATGTGATTGGTATATATTACCACAGTTTTTGCGGATTTAACCATGTGTTAAATTTTGTATAGCCCCCAGACCAAGCATGAGACTTCTAGCTCAGTCAGCCAGTATAGATACTTAGCCTTGGTTAGAGCTCTGCTCAGGAAGAGAATTGACTGTATCTTAGTGCAAGGAGGCGGTACAGAATAATCTGAATAAATAAATATCAGGTCAATGTAGTATACCATGATTCCATGCCCATAATAAGAAGCATCTAAATCCATGTAGAGCACAAGCATTAGGTTAAAGTGGACCAGGAACTTGGGTTTTTAAAATTCAGCTTGTAGATTGTTATACACAGCATGTTCCTCAGATATTGGATTGGCAAGAGAAGTGTTCTTGATATAGTTATTACAAGCCCGGCCCTTACAGGGTATATTTTTGAGCAATACTGTTTTATAATCCTGAAGAGATCCAATCTGCTCTATAAATCTGGGGATCCTGTAGTAATACCAGCTGGTAAGACTATAATAATATTCTAGCTCTTGAAGATTTGTGGAAAACTCTAATACAAGAATAGCTTCAAGCTTTTCCACTGGCATGGTTAGGCCTAGCCTATCTACCCTTTAACCGAGTAGTTGCACTAAAGGGAAACTGATGAAGGCTTTAGTAGGTTTAATTTTAATATTCATATCTTATAGATAACTGAATACAAGTATAAGATGCTTGATATACTCTTCCAAGGTCAGGGATGTAATGATAATATTATCTATATATGCACAAGTAAACTCCTTGCACTTCTTAAGGCTGAGGTCTATCATTCTCTATATATAGAGAACAGAGTTTATAAAGCCCATGATTGCTATATTATAGACTTCTTGCTCTTGATAGGACACAACAGCAAGCTGTTTTCTATGCAAATATTTTACTAATTATTAATAGAAGAATTTCGCCGTGTCTATAACTAAAAGATATTGACACCCTTGAACTAAATTCAAGATATCCTGCTATATTAGTATTAAATAGATATCTAGTTCAGCTTCTTTATTTACTGCATGCAAATCTATAATAACACAGTCTTTTTGTTTCAGCACCTTCTTCTAGGGGTCAAAGACAACCTTCCAGATAATAAAGACAGGGTATTCTATGAATATGTGGCTAATTGCCATCTCCATTTTACCTTGATTAACTAATAGATTAAAAGTCTTGTTAATGACCTTCTAATCATCAGGTAATATATGATAGACCTTGGGTCAAGAGATATAATACTTCTAACTATCTTTCATTGGAATTTCCATCCAATAAGACTTGGGGATATTAACCATGCCAATATTTAAACTGTCGGGATTGGCCCAGATGTCAAATTTCTTAATAACATCCTTATACTGTTTAACCAATTAGGGTTTTCCTCCATAATAAACAGTAACACTGTTTAGTAATATAGTGGCCTTGTCTGAAAGTATATCATGTTCTGACAGCAAATCCATAAGATCTATTTAAGATCCAGGAAACTTTTCACCAGTCTTAGCATCAATTATATTATACCATGCTTAAACTATAGCTCTTCTAATATAGTGACAGTATTGGTAGTTAGAACCAGCCTTCATGACCTTTCAAGCCAGGTATAAGGAATAATAATAAGTTTGCTAATTTAGCCATGGTAGAAGAGGTGTGACTGAGGCAGAGGTATTCTCCATTTTAGATTTAGAAGAACCTGTCCTATTATTAGAATACTAAAAAATCTACTTAGAAGTAGTGGAAGAATTATTGCTACTAGAGTTATTATTAAAGTCTTCTATATCCTGGATAACTTCAGCATTGCAAGCATTAATATAGTAGGCTGTAATATATTTAGTGTCTAAGATACTTCCTAATCATGTGTGTCTGGCAACAGTCACCAGGTTAGATATTTGGTTAATCACTTTAACAAAAGCAAACTTATAATTAATAAGATAAGCATAGATTGAGATCTTGGGCTTGACATTAATATTACTAACCAGCAACTGTTTAGTAGGTTTAAACACAAAATCCCTATTCTTCAGCAGCTCTATTTTGAGTTAAACAGGTATCTTAGCTTGGGAATACAGTAGCAGTACTGTATATTTTAACAAGTACACAGGTATTCTAGTAACCCTATAAGATTTGACCTGGTTATAAATCAGTATAGCTAGGTTATTGCACAAGCCAATAATAGCAAGAGAATATCTATAGTTAATAAGAATACTTTCTTAAGCTATTACCTCAAGTCCTACTAGCAATTTTGCTTGAAGTCTATTAACCATATAAACTGTTATAGGAACCTTGGTAAAAACAGGATCATGTTTGTCATTATCTGGTTTAGCAGGGAAGTAGATATTAAAAGTAGTATAGTTATCAGAAGGATAACAGGACCTAATGCTATTAACAGTAATTAGCTGGGTTACTTTACCAATCTTTACATCAGGTATCTGTTAGAGAAAGTCTGAATTACTGACAGACTATAAATAGCCAGTATTAAGGCATATTTTGATAAGGACTTCTGTAGTATTTAGGCCAGTATTTGCAATAGCACTTCTAGAAGTACGCAAAAGCTTGATATCCAGCTTGCTCTTTTGATCTGACTTGACAATTCAAGCCTCTAATATAGGGACTGCAGTCATAGCCTGAAGAGTATTATATTTACCAGCTTGCCTGGGACATTAAGACAGGTACTTATAAAGATAATTATTTAATATAAATTCTGCTTTACATGTAATGCAAGTAACCACTAGTTCTGCAGCAATAATCTCCATGGAATATCTATTAGTGAAATACAAATCAGGTTCTTTAGAATCAGATCCTGACTTATTCTGAACCTCTTTGTTAGCCTTGCTATAGCAAGTGGCAGGCTTAATCAGGTAGAATGCTAGTAGAGATAGACCAGTATAGTAGGCAGTGGGTCCAGGAATTATCAGTCTAATAGCAGGAGTATAGTAAGCAGTCTGATATATAATATATTCTATATATAGCTCAGGAGATGCAGGTTTAGAGAAAGTAGATACTTCTTTAGTAATAGTATTGGCCGCAAGAGCTCTCTAGTTAGATTATTAATTCTAGGGCTTCTTGTTTAATAATAAGGATAAACTATTCTTACTGTCTACAGAGGCTCTGGAATATTAAAACCCCTAAAAATTACTAGCTTGGTATCTCTAGCCTTGATAGTTTGTATTTGGCTGGTATAGTTAGCAGTATACCTAGTTCGCCGCCAGCTGCAGTATTGCGGGAGAATAATATCTATACTGCTGATATCCAGACTAATAGTATGGCTGCTGCTGTTGCCTGTACTGATAAGATGCTAGACTGGGATATAAATTAGCTGGTGACTATTAATTATTAGGCCTGGGACCTTAAGAACCATGGCTGCTGTGACTCTGCAAGCAGGAAGAGAGATCATGATAATTACTAGTAGTTCAAGAGCTCTTTCTCTTATTATATTTATTAGTAATGTTCTTTTAAAGATACTGTTGATATTCCAATATTTTAAGAAATTAGGCCAAGCTAGTGTCCTGAGTGGGTTCAGGAATATTATATTGCAAGTAGGGATTAAGCTGATTCTAAATTATACTAATCTGGTTAAAAGTGTTATTAATACCAGCTGTACAACAGTATCTAATAATATCTTCTAAGAATAATTGAGGCGATCTTCCAGCCTGAACATTATTATAAGAGTAGGACAATAAATATAGCTTCTAAAGGGCAATTTAGGAGTTTGATTTAAATTTTTTTATCAGGTAAGCTAGCTATTCTTGTTCTATATTTGCAGTATATAAGGCAATCTTTTCTAGTTTGGTAAGCTGCAAGGTGTGCTAATATAATATAGTATTCTGAAGGCAAGCCTGTATATTTATCTTTATTATTACCTCTTCTTTGTACGCAATAATGTCTTTGATTTGGTTATAAAAGATGTTGATGTCTTTGTAGATTATTATATTACTAGTTTGTTTAACCATAATATTGTCAGCCATGTCTGGCCAGAAATAGCCAATTTTATCTATTTTCCAGCTTTTATTATTTCTATTACTATTGCTGTTACTGTTTCTGGAAGTGTTCTAATTTGTATTATTTCCGCCCGAAGGATTGGGAGGAGAAGATGGAGGAGGTTTGTTGCCAGTAGCGCCACTTGCAAGGGCCTTGAGGCAGGCTTTAAGCTGAGCTATGTAAGTATTTATTATGTTTTGATTATTTTAGATAGTATTGCTGACTATTATTTGGTTCTGTTGAAGCAGGGCTGTAATATGTTTAAGAGAAATATTAGCAGCACTGGTAGCTTCTATAGCTCTAGGTGCTTTACTGGCACTATTTAAACCCGGGTTTGATATATCACTGTTTAAACTGGCTAATATACTCCGGGAATGTGTTCTTGTATAATCATGAGGGTAATATAGTTCCAGTCAACAGTGAAGGTCTTTAGATAGGCCTTGGTAGCCAGTAACAGAATTTTAGTAATTAGTCAGGTCATCCTGGTCAGGGAATAATTCCAAGAGCAGAATTCAAGATAAGGATATAGAATAGTGGCATATTCTATTTCTATCTTGGCTAGGACTTCCGGGACCGGCTTGATCGCCTGTCTTGATAAATGGGATGGGGTTCCTTAAGCAAGCAGAAAACTCAAGCTAATACTAACTTCTCTCTGCCTGATTAGATACTTGCAAATACTAACATGCAGGTCTGACTGTAGGTAGGTTAGATAATAAAGGGTTGGCTGAAGATAATAATATCAGGGTGACCAGTTGACTAATAGATGGACTAATAGGGGAGAATGGAGAAGAAGAAGGGGTTTGACAACTAGAATAGTCTTGATCTTGGTCCTTAGCAGGTGAGGGGTCCCGCGAAGATAAAGAAAGAGAGGTCTGATCATGTATTTGTTGGTCTTGTGAAGGATAAATAGAGCAGTCAGAAACAGTAGATTAAGAACAAGTATAGGAAGCTTAGCCTAATAGTTTTTCTGGCTCTGAATCTGGAAGAGGCAGCTGTGTTTTGCTGATCTAATCTAGAAAGGCAGAATTGTTATCCAGTTGGGCCTGTGCAAAGTATAGAAACTCCTTAATAGCTTTGTGTAGTACTAAATAATTAATGAGCCAATCCGGTAAGTATGATAGATTTCTAGCAGAAGAAGGCAGGGACCGGGTGTCTTGAATAAATATAATGTAGTAGATTGTCTGGGTATTAAAGTGGGAACTGTAGGCACTTTATAACTCCTGGTAAGCAGCTAGTTGATGGGCAAGCTTGGCTAAGCATAGACAAGAATGGTCAGTTATTTATAGGTTGATTTAGCAGCAGCTAGATTAAAAAGATTTCAAGCAAGAGCTTGAATAGAATAAGAATCTTTATAGATAACAGGGAATGAGAGTGATAGAGAAAGCAGGAGAGATAAATAAAGGTGTGATAGATATAATAAAGGATAAAGTTTATGGGTTGAAGAAAGGCAGGAGAAGCTTTTGATAACTTGGAACTCTTAAGCTGCTTAGTTATTAGCACTCTAACACAATAATCAATAAATAATAATGATTTGGAAACCTGAAATTATTAGTAATAGTTGTTTAATTAAAGATCCTGTCTTGAGAACATGCTATTAATATGTTATAGTACTATTCTGTTATGCTCGGGAAGTTGTTGTTTTATTTGATCGCCCTCCATCTTGGAGAAAGTAAGCCCCGGATCGGAATAATATAAGAATAGCGTACCCGGCGTACCACAAAATACTTTAATACAGCTTCTTTATTATATAAGATAGATTTAAAGATTTACTATTTTATATAAAGAATTAGCTTTATAGCTATATATTTAGAAATAACTTTAATAACTTAATAAAGCTATAGTAAAGCTATTAAAAGCTTATAATCTAAAGAAATATCTAAGCAAGATATAAATAGCTTAATAATCTAACTAGATACTATATAGCTAAGTAAGAATACTTAAGTAGTTAGATAAGCTTACATGGATACTAGTCCTAATCAAGGCTAGTGTCACTGCTACCTCAACAGGATACAATCTCTTGTTTCTGTTCTTATGCCGTTTCGGAAGCTCGCTGGTTCGGATCCTGGAGTCGCAGGCGAACTCGCTGCGAACGTCTTCGATTAATATGCCTTCAATTTGAGACTAGACTGCCTTATTCATAGATCCCGTTCAAGCACAGGGTACGCCCTCGACGACCGGTTCTTATGTTTCGAACTCTTGACCTTTTCAGAGCAATTGTGACCACATTAAGTTCATCGGGAGGCTCAGAAGCCGATCAACAGACGGCACATCAAGACCTTTTGAGCATTGCATGATGTGCCTCACAGTTCCATCTTTGCGGCTGTTTCGGAGCACACGGCCTCGCTGCTGCTTCAGCCAGATGATGCTCTCGCGCAATTACCATGCGTTAAAATACGCAAATAGCCTCCTCTTAGGTCAGTCAAAGGCTATCAGGCTGTCTGAATACAAAATATCCTCTTCGAGCATACGCAGACCGCGATCAGGGCCGTCGATTGTCAGAATGCTCGGGGCGAGACTTCTAAATGCCCGATCACTGTCATCCTCTATTTCCCAGGAAGACCGGCGACCTAGCTCAGTACAACAATATGTGCCTCCCAAGACGGGACTCATTTCGCTACTTCCTCAATCATGGATACCATACGCTGAGTTAGTACGGCTGCACAAGCCTGCAGGAACATACTACCTTTTCTTTCCTTGTGCTTTCTCGACGCTCCTCGCAGCAACGATGACACCTTCCATTTCCCCTCTTCACGTTCTTGGAACCACTGGTCTCTTCTTTGTCGGCGCTTTGATTATGCGAGGGGCTGGATGTGCAATTAATGATTTATGGGACAGGAATCTGGATCCCCATGTCGAGCGCACGAAATTTCGACCCATTGCGAGGGGCGCTATATCTCCGAGCAAGGCAGTTATTTTTACGGGTACTCAGCTTCTGGCAGGCTTGGGGATCCTGCTTCAATTCCCGTACCAGTGCCTCTGGTATGGGACTCCTAGTCTGCTACTAGTAGCAACTTATCCGCTTGCCAAACGTGTCACGTACTATCCCCAGGCTGTTCTAGGGCTCACCTTTTCCTGGGGTGCTATAATGGGGTTCCCGGCTCTGGGATTCGACCTTCTTGCCAATGCAGATGCTTTGAGGGCTGCAACAGCTCTCTATACCAGTTGTGTCTCCTGGACTATCTTGTACGACATGATCTATGCACACATGGACATCAAGGATGATGTTTCGGCGGGTATCAAGTCAATTGCCCTTCGCCACGAACACAACACGAAGGCCGTACTCTCCGGTTTAGCCGTTGTACAAGTGGCTCTCCTTGCCGTTGCAGGGATGGCAGCTGGTGCTGGTCCGATCTTCTTTATCGGTAGTTGCGGTAGCGCCGCCCTGACACTAGGTATCATGATTCGGAGGGTCCATTTGAAAAGTACACAAGACTGCTGGTGGTGGTTCACCAAAGGCTGCTTATTGACTGGCGGTGGTATCTCACTAGGAATACTTCTTGAGTACCTCGCGCAGGTCTGCGGCGTGTACGATAGGACCGACGAATCCATAACCTCAAGTCAGCTGCAAGGCCAAATACTTTCTTCAAGAGATATGTCGAAGTGATCTGCGCGGCTGCTTTCCTGCATTCCACCGTCTGTTGTCTTCAGTCCCATGTACTTCTCCACAGTCTCAACTATCTCCCTCCAATCCATCATAGCGCCGTTTCCAGTATCGCCACAAGCAAGGGACTTCTCCGTCGGATAGAGGAGATAGACCCAGCCGTCTTTGTTTGAGTTGCTCCAACCCCATTCGTCTCTTAGAATGGCAATCTGCTTTTCGGTGATAGGGTGGCTCCACATTGCAGTGTTCATAGCAGGGGCGGCAAACACAAGAGGCTTCTTGGCCTTAAACCCTAGGTCCACCATTCCGGTAGTATCCCAAGCTCTAATAACTGAGAGAAGGAGGTTGTCCGCGATACCAACCGTCATCTTAGCCATCGTGTTAGCTGAAAGAGGAGCAATAAGCAGCAAGTGTGCCCATTTCCTCAGTTCAATGTGCAGAATCTGCTCCCCACGAACCCATGGGGTTTTCCACTCGTCTTCATCTCGATATATGGCATCCACGCCGGGCAACTGACGTAATGATTGGAGAGTTGGTTGTTCCTGGCTTTGCCCTGTGAGAAATTTCTCGGCGGACTGTGTTACAATGATGCGGATAGAAACTTTGGAGTGGCGGCCGAGGGTTTCTGCAATATAGGGCAGCTTTATAGTGGCCACAGATCCACTAGCAGCTAGAAGAATATGGATTTTACCGTCAGCCAGCTGTTGGGCAGAGAAGGGCCGATCCGCGACATCCATGACACTCCGAACAATCACCCGATTATCATCCTAATCAAACGTAGACCGTAAGATGAAACAAGAGGCGTCGATATGGAGGTGGTAATAAGGTGTACCTCTTGTATTGGATGTGGTTTGATAATTATGTTCGTAGTCGTAGTAGTACGCTCGATTGAAGTCCGCCGGAAAATAGAATGCGGAGACAGTTTCGGAAATATGTAAAATGATACAAACTGCACGTGATTGCGACCGTCACATATATGAGATATTATCCTGACTTCGGGCCCTCAACTTTCTTGTAGCAACTATTCTAGCGACCGGCGTCTGATCATGTTTTCACGAACAGTGCTCTCTTCTGTAAGTTGAAACGTGCCTCCCACAACTGACAGTCCAGACAGTTTGGCATTTACCTGTGTCTGGCTCCCAATCACAGGATCTAACTACGACTTAGAGTCTCCGACGACCTTTATTCCGGCCCCAGTTTCCGGCCCAGCTCCCATCACTCCTCCAAGCTCGGCTGCTATCTAGCGAAACAAAGGCCGCCATTGATAAGGCTGTTTCATCTGCCCCCGTCGTTCTTTTCATGAAGGGTACCCCGGAGACGCCGCAGTGCGGATTCTCCCGGGCAAGTATTCAAATCTTGGGATTGCAGGGTGTTGATCCAAAAAAGTTCGTTGCGTTCAATGTGTTGGAGGATCCGGAATTGCGTCAAGGTATGCCAAAAGCCCTTCATGTACTCTGTTTATGGGTATGGCTAACCTGTGCCTGGTATCCAAATAGGTATCAAAGAGTATTCCGACTGGCCGACGATCCCCCAGATGTATCTAGACAAGGAGTTCATTGGCGGATGTGACATCCTCATGTCAATGCATCAGAATGGTGAGCTGTCAAAGCTTCTAGAGGAGAAGGGCGTTTTAGTGGCGGAGTAGGAAAATGATGGTTTCTGCTCTGTCGTTCACTAAACTTTCGTGTGAGATCATAGCATGTGTATATTCTTAGTATCTATCAGGGACATAATGAGAGATGGTCAGTTTCGCTAGAAAACAGTGACCTGTAAAAGATACCTCCATTTGCTGATTAGTCAAGCAAACCAAGTCTATATTCAAGTTTTGCTATACATAGTGAGCCTGGAGTCTGTCACATTCGAGCTGGTGAGCTGTTCTTTCTGCATGTACTAAGGCTCATCGTTGCCTGATGCTTGTTCTTTTGACTTGACCAGCTCCTCCATTACTCCCTTCTCCAGCTTCGCCCGCTGTCTTGCTTCGTATGCTTCCCTACTCTTAAGGATTCGCTCGACAATCTCGCCCGCATTAACATGTTGGAAAGCATGAGCGGTAGTCTCGCGGAAGATACCCATTCGCTTTGGAGCGGTATAGGGATCGTACGTCAGCGGAATGAACGTTGTGGGACCGTGGTAGACGGCGTCCGGAGCACCTAGCGGCATCGCCTCCAAGTATTGTTGGCTCGGAGAAAATGGGGCAGAGAACATGACAGCGTGAACATACTGATAGATAGTCAGAACTCTGGACACGTGGCAACACGAAGTGCAAGCGAACTTACGCGACATTGAAGGACGCAAAGACCTCTCTCGAAAATGTTCATAATGGGATAGTTAAATCCTTTCCAGTGGTTGATCACATCATCGTCGTGGATGCCAGCAACAACGTAAGCAGGGCCATAATCCTCTCCAGAGTCTCCAAGTCTCTGTTCTCTCCGTGCTTGGTCGTACCAGCCACGTTTCTGGCCTTCGGATTCCTCAATTTCTAGGACTTGGCGGAGGAATTCAATGTGTCCCGAGGAAAAAAGGTCAAACCCTCCATCAACGTAAACCACACGCTGACCAGGTTTGGGTAGCTTTCCACTAACAAGACTCTCAAACTCTCCCGCCTCGTTCACTGTACCCTCGAGCTTTGCCGTCTTTGAGCCTTGCCAGACCCAGACCTGGGGACCAGGCTGTAGACCAGTCTCGTCAGTTGCGTAATCCTTGAGTCTGTCTTTGAGATAGTAGGCGTGCTGAGCACGCTCTTCTTCGCTTCCAGAGCCTTCCTTTCCAGACAGTGTTGCTTTGACGCTCTTTACAAAATGGCCCTTAGTACAAAGGAGCATGCGGCCAACAAGATCTGTCGTTGATATACCGGGTGTCCTCTTGACCACTTTAAACCGGCCAGCCGCCTTGACATATCGATAACAGTCGTCTCCATTGCTATCAGACGTGACGTCGTCTCCGTGTACAACATATTTGCAGCCGTAATGCGAGACCCAGGGTAGAGATGTCACATATGGGGCATGAGGGACACATTTCGTGACCCAGCGACATGCTTCCACGGCAGCAATTCTAGTCGAATAGCGCATCGCGTCAGTTAGTAAGTCCAGAACAGGATCGTGCATGGTATATCAACCAACCGCTCCTCCAAAGTCATGACTGTCGGCCCCTTATTCTCAAGGATTGCCTCATCAGAATGTACGCCAACTAGGAGTTCTTTCCCCAATCTACGGGCTTGAAGCATGGCTCCTGCATGTCCTACAGATGTATATGATTAGGGATTTATTTTTTTTTGAGATGATTTCTGGATGTTTCCTACCATGATGGCTAAAATCAAAGCACCCATCGACCCATATGCGTGTCTCCGATATAGGGACATCATCTTGCGGGTCCACGGGCCATTCCCCGCGTCGGGGGACTATTTCATCTGGTAACGTCATCTTATGCGCAGGTATTGCGGGTGGTTTATGTGCGATTTGCTTTGGTGCGCGTGGCTACCCAAAATGCTCCGTGTCAGTTATTTCAGATGCGGGGGTTTTCGTTGGGAGAAGGGCAGAGGTGATATGTCACAGGATACCTAGGGGAAGAGGGGCATGGGCTGCGAAGCCCCATCTGACCGCCCCTCTCTCATCCCTAGGTACAAGAACAATGGAGAAGTTTTAACTACGTCAGGCACAATTTCAGAAAGTATACTATAGTCCTCTCACCATTACCATGCTGTATTATAGAAAAACTTTCAATTTTTTATTATACTTCTAAGTTCTCTATACTCATGATTGTCTAACAAGTTTGGGATTTGCCAGGATGTAGGTATTATGTACATACTACGGAGCACTTGGTACCTTCAAATAAAACCGTTGGAGATATTACTTAATTTTTCAAGATATATCTAGTTCAAAGCTAGCCAGATAACCAAGTAGTTCTATGTACCTTCCTGTCAGTTTATATTGCTTATTAAATATTCCTCCCTGTCAATAATAATTTAATGTATTAGAGGAGTATGCCCGTGCATATCTTGATGCCTGTCCAGGTTTAGTGCGGGGGGTCCCTGAGGCCTGAGCTAATTTGTTCTGGCTGGGATCTAAAATCGGACACTGCTTGTTGCCTTAGTCAGGGGGTGAGTGGAGAAACAACCTTATATAGGTATCTGGTGCTGTGCATATACCTAGGTAGAAAGAACAATTTTCTGTGCATGACAGTTCTCCTGATCTTTCCTTGATATGCTTGATATCTGCTTGATGTCTGCTTGATGTCTGGGAAGGTCGATCAACTCTATAGTCATTGTTAACCATATTTCCAACCATTCCCTCTATACTCCGACCAAGACACGAAGTTCCTCCAGGAAACAACATGCTTCCCTCGACTTTCGCACCTACACTCTCTCGCCGAGATACGAATAAATCTATAGGCCATGAATCTACACCGGGATCGATACCGCCTCCCTTAATCAGTGCAGCTGGTATCGGTCCTCAAAGCGCCGCTGCGATCTATCAGCATATTCACGACGTGGCCACCAAGCGAATATCTACACTGGACTATCTTAGGAAAGCGTCAGTTCACCCGGCATCTGTCTTTTCTTCTCCAGTATCTGGGAGTACATTAGGCTAACGGCGCCCCAGTCATGAAGGGCGCGTCTATTGGTTCAATACCGTACACTACGCTCGGACTGATATTTGCCGACTCCCTTACTTCGACTTCAGGAAACTGTCCCGCCGTGCGATCAACTATCTCCTCCTTGGCTTGTCAATACCTCCACTCATAGATGTCAACACGACTCCAGGCGATTTTCTACGGGCATTAAACACACTCTTAATCGAATTTGAAGCATTCCAGCAGATACATCCACCAGAAGGGAGTTCCTCATCGACTCTTGCCAGAGCGCGGATTCCGCAAATGTTCAAACGTGCCACTCATGGTGGGACAAAGGCCAGGCGAGCGAGCTCAGCAACGGAGATTGGCCTTCCCATGCAGCATAGCGATCCTTCGGATTTGAAACATATGGCGGGCGGCGCCGCCTCATCAGTAAGCGCGAGTGTATCCATTCCTCATTCGGAGGCATCGGAACTCCTCCCCGGAGAGGAGTACTCATACCTCTTGACACCATCATTTCCATTTGAACCGGACTATTTCGAGACATTCGTGACGTTATGCGATATCCTAATAGACAGCTATACTCGACTTGTGACCCTGATTTCAACACCAGCTGTATGCACTGTTGCATTGGGCGAGCTCTTTACCAAAGCAGATGCAAGGCTTCGAAAAATCATCGTGGCTGGTATAGTACGTGAGTTCGAAGATGCGAGTCGGACTGCTGCTAGGACCGAATTTGCGGGAGTCAGCCGTGTTGTATTGGGAGGCTTACTAGGGTAATAATTGACTGATAAATCAAGTCCGCTATAACGAGACCAACTCCGTACATGAGCTAGAAATAACTATATCAAGAGAATACCCTACGTAGTAAAATCACAACGCTCCCATATCTGTCATGTTCTCGTGGTTGACCAGAAGCAGGGAGTCAGTCTACTCGGAATCAGAGGGATGTCAATACTTTTCTATTTTCTGCTGCTATTGACATTGTTGTTGCATGTGTGCCTCATGAGCAGGAGTATGCAGGTAGAAATAACAATAGCAGGGATGGTCAGGACGGCAGCCAGGAAAACATATGCAGAAAGAACATCAGAACGCCAATTCACCACACGCTTTTAAAACAATTCGAATCGACGCCGACTCATGCAAGGTAAACGCTCAATGTGTGTCATAATGCAGATAAACACTGGCAATTACAAAAAGTGAGTCAAGGCGTGCTCGTCTCGCGCTCATGCTGCTCGCTGAAAACTCGTCGGCTCATCTGGAGGACAGCTTCAAAGCCTTCCCTACCCCGCTTGGCATTTTCCCTAAACCTCTCAACGCTCGCCTCTTCCACCTTATTCTTTATTTTCTGCCATCCTCCGCAAAGAGCAGTGATTTTCGCTTCCTGCTGGAAGTCGGTCATGGACAAAGGTGACAATGCTGAGGGCTGGTAAATGACAGTTTCGCGGACGTTCAGAACATTGGCCCATGTAAGATTTGTTGAACACATCGTGACTTTCTTTGACATGGGATCAACGTATGATACTTCGTACACATGAGACGTGGGGCTCCCTCCAAACAATGATGATACCCATTGAGGCACTGACTGGTTACAGGTTATAAGACGCTCTGTGCGCAACTGAAGCACACGCATGTTAGAGTATTCTCGACATAATATGACCATGAAGTACATAGGGAGACTTACAATTCCGGTTTCGGGGTCGACCCTCCGCGACAAGGTGTCTACCCCCACAACATGTGTCGACTTATTGTTCCATGGACAATATTTCCGCCAGTTTGCTGTTGAGACTTCCTCCCATGAGTAGTCGAAAGTGCAAATTGACGAAAAAACCTTCATCGCCCGATATAACACAGGTGACACTGAGTAGCTGCAAAACTCAGCAGGTTTCTGAGGAATTTACGGGAGAGAATGTGTTGCGACCAGACTCGCAATTGAGGTCGGACTGATGACAAAACTGCTCCTTTTGAGGATCGATTCAGGCGGCCTTTTAAAAGAAAGGAGGGTGAACAAAAAAAATAAAAAAAGGAAAAAAGGCTGTGAACACAATAACCTGTGTATACACACAAAAGTGAAGGAGGTACTCAAAGCGGTAGATATGATATATAAGTGAGAGATGGGTTTCCTGCAAAGCGGAGATGACTCGGAGAGTGGCAATGGAATGCGAGAGAAAATTTAGTGCAGTTCCTGTACCCCATTATTTCTGTGGCAGAAGGGCGCGTGAGCCGGGGAAATCCCAGTTCCACCGTGACGTCGGGACTTCCCGGCAGAAAACATTTAAACAGCTTTTTTGGTTGACGAATTATTTAAGTTCAGAGGGATAGGGAAGGAAATATTGTATACTGTACAGAGACCCAACTTCAGGGTCAGCATATTGTCAGTGTGTCACGACAAACTACTCATAGACTACTACTGGTAGTATATATCCTTCAGAGGACAATAGAATGCGAAAGATGATAAATTAATGATCTTATCTGGATTGCCATCACATCTCCCTTTGTGATGGGAGGATAGGCTGGCTGTCAAACAGTTAAGTACTATTGGATAATTTATACCATCACTCAGTACAGCTCATAAGTTCTGGTCACTTCGTGTTTCCCATGCCCGTGCACTATGTCTGAGAACTTGAGGCCTTATCCACCGCCTATCGGTATCCCTACTACAGTATGTTTGTGCGGACTATCTTTTGTGCTGATGTTTTGCTACGGCGTTTCGGGGACAAAATATCCATTATCCCTGTCAATTTACTAGCCACTATTCTTCGTCAAGCACTTAGCTGACTGCTAACACTTCCTCTTAAGAAAGAAGCTGTTGCGGCCGTTTGTGTGCTGCCCACCGCATTATATTTTGGGAGGCCTTTCTGGAATTTAAGGGAGATCCAGCATTTTACCGAAAATTGTTATGGGATTATCTTGGGCAACTACTATTACCCGTGCACAACCCGCGAAATCTGACCCAGCTCAGTTATTTTACTCTTTCCGTAACCCCGAACTGATGAGTATGGTTGAACTGCGAAAACGAAGGTTGCCATCATCTCCCGTGCCAGCCAGAAAGCGCACCCAAACCAAAACGCCCGCCACAAGCCCCAAATCCACTAAAGATACAACCCCTTCGGCAGCTGCAACAACGCTAAAAGTTGGCGATGTCGTAAACCTGGAGGACTTCGGCGGCGAAATTGAGACCAACGATGGCACCAGGACCACCCTTAAAGCGCTCGTCCACGACAGCAAATCTGGCGTTGTACTCTTTACATATCCCAAGGCATCGACCCCTGGCTGTAAGTTGCCTTCCTACTCCGTACATCTGAAAGATCTCCGCCGCAGTTAGAACAAATGAGAATTCGCTCGATACGCGCCCGCTTTATGAGCGTGACATTTCTATCCTTTTTCGAATCAATATTAGTTATGTAGAAGTCGGTCACACGGTTACTTACCTACTCTCAGGTACGAAGCAAGTTTGCTTATTCCGCGATTACTATCAAAAGTTGACTTCCACTGGCCTATCAATCTATGGCCTGTCTACGGATTCGCCAAAAGCCAACACGACGTTCAAGACGAGGCAGAATTTACCATACCCCCTGCTCTGCGACACTGGGTCTACCATGATCGGCGCCATTGGGTTCAAGAAATCGCCGCGCGGGACTGCCAGAGGTGTGTTTGCGATAGACAAGGCAGGCACAGTTCTTATCTTGCAACCTGGCGGTCCAGAAGCGACGCTAGAGGCTGTGCGGCATCTGGTTGTCTCAACATCAAAGGATAATAAGAGTGATAAAACCGACGGAACCTAGACTTCAAAACGGTCAACTTTTCCAAGCGCAGTAGAGGTTTTCGCATGCTGGATCTTCAAATAACAAGCCAAGTACAATGTCAAGATAACTTCATCATACTGTCATCTCTGCTCCAGAAACTGCTTTTAGTTCAGTCCACACTTGCATACGGTATGTATTCATTTTGGCCTTGTGAGCAAAGTGCAAAACAATGCCAGGCCATTACTGGCTTATCAGCAATGCTTTACATATATAAATTGTGCCTTCCACACAGTCTATACACGCGAGTCTAAGCTCATCATCTATAAAATTTGTAGCAGCTTGTACGTTTATGACCTTATTAACCCGTTATGGGTATACAATAATAATTTGGAGCGCATTATCATTCCAGCAACTGTGATTTGCGGATCCGGATCATGGTTTTTCCACGGCAACTTCCGCTCCTCATCATCTTCATCCTCAAAGCTTCACCAAGGTAGTACAGAGTAGTGAGTATCCACTTGTCAGTAGAAAGGGTTAGAGTGAGAACTCCAGCTATTTCCTCATTATTGTTGCTCTTGACCTCAAGGCACCCGTGAAGGAAAGTCCAGCTAATATCGGACTTGCGCAGGATATTCGCCCATTATGTCCCGCAACGTCGTGAGCGCGGCGAAGTCGGCATCGAACGTCGTCTCTATCAGAAACGTATGACGTGTCTCTCCTGCATCGTCTGTTGAGCGACTAACAATTGCTCTAGAAATATTCCGTGCAGTCTACGGGCCTATGGGAACGTCTCCGCCGTCTACTTGCCATCGACCCTAACCGTTCAACCGGCGTGCCCTTGAATTCCCATTTCCGTTTGCCCACCCCCGGGGCTCTTCCCCCCCAATCCTACGACGACCCTGTTACAGTTCCAGCCGGCGATATTGCAGACAATCCATACTGGAAACGTGATGTGCGCAGGAATTACCCGAGGATCAGCACAGTTAACCAGGCGGACGCCGTTGGTCTTCTCACAGTCGGAAGTCAAGCTTTGCCTAAGGAGGACGTTCTTCAGATCGGCCAGGCTGGGGAGAAGCAACTTGTTTCTGTTAGAGAGGAGGGTGAAGAGCGTGGACTGTCGGGTCTGTTTCAGAAGGACAAGAATGGTATCAAAGGTGTTCTTGGCCCTAACGGCATGCCACCCACGCCTTGTAACCTGAATTCCTCCTCCAAATACGAGATTGACAATGACCACGGTTATCCTAATGTGTAAGTCCAATTTCTAATGGCTATTACTTCGTGGGTGGTGACGGACTAACAGTATGATAGGTATCCCTGCCGCACGTTCGTTTGACCTTTTAGACAGTTGTACTAGAGGCAATTTATTTCGGATCACATTTCCTCTCCCTGTGGCTATTATCAATCCATTCCAATCCATGTCTTACGTCTCAAGAGATTCCATGTACAAGTACAGCCGTGAGCGCTGAGTGGGCTCATGAGTCAAGATCAAGGTCTATGGTCGCTGCTATCTAAGGGTGAGAATTTCGCTGTTGGACTAAGGTAGATCACTCTTCCTATGGATATATTCCCAATTAGAGGCTTACATTGATCCGCTGGTCTAATTGATTCTGGGTTCTGCCATGATATTCCACCTTCGAGGATCTGCCCTTTCAGCTGTCTGCACTGCTGAGCCTTAGTCGGCATAGTGTAGTGAAGCAGATTGCGAAGCCAGGGGCAGCGCCGGCCGGTGGAATTCCAGGGCTCCTAGGCCTGGAGATCTGAAGTGTCTACAAGACTGCTGGCAGAGCTATCGCGCTGCCGCTGTCCTTCTTTTAATATAGTGCTCGACTTTATGGGGCTGTATCGGGAATTACCTTTTTAACTGTTCCATCCTACTGAGGAATGCCACCTGGATTGGGCTACGCATACGACCAGGGAGCAATCTGTTGGGATCGCTCACGAAACAAGGTATTCAATAATGCTTCATGGAAATTTTGTTATTGAATCCATTTGTCCCAAACTAGAGCTATAAACAAGACTTTCGCAACAAGGCTCAATCCCATGCGATATACGCATTATTAAGAATGTAATCAGAAGGCGATTTAATCAAAGGGATTCGTGCGTGTACCCCACCAGGTGAGAAATACGCTCAGGCCAACCGTCTCAAAGATTCTTGCCACAGCACCTACAGCAACGGTATCAAGAGGTCGCTTTTCAGTGAAGATTTGGCTGAGAAACTATAGAAAAGCACGCGTCAGTATAAGACTGCAAGAATATGAGTAGGGGGAGACATACACTAGGAGCTGAGCTGGCAAAAAAGATTAATGACCCAAGATAAGCGGCTCCCTTGTAGCTAAGGGTACCGGTAGCGTTGATCAAGGCAGCAACACCATAAGTCTGCACAGCGCTTCCAACCAGAGAACTGCCCCAAGCTGCGGCAGCGCCGGCAGCCTCCTTAGACTTGATAAAGTCCTCCTTCGAGTTCGCGGCTTGGGCACGATGGTATGTGTCTCCGAAAACAGGGGCCAAAATGCCGAGAGAAGCAGTGTGGGTGAAGACAGTACCCATGGCGATAGCCGAGGGCTTCACGGGAGGAAGATCTAGTCGTCTTTTGTTAGATTGGACAAAAAGAAAAAAAAGACAACAGTGTTACACTCACAGTGAAGAGTAGCCATTGCGTGTCTGTATTTAGGCGTTCCAACAAAATGTGACTGCAATGCAATGTAGAACAATTCACCGTGGGAGGTTGCGTGCCCTTTTAATATGGAAACGCCCAGCGTCAAGTGACATGATGTATGCAGTATTGCGCGAAGCAAGCCACTGCAGTTGCATCACAGATCCTTGGACGACTCTGTGACGTCGTCATGACCCAAGAACGCCATTCCAGAGCAAAGCCGGGACTACTACTTCAAGCTGAACCAATAATCTGGACTGCTCTGGTGGGCTTCTGCAAGATCATGATGTGCAGGTATTTTGAAATGACGTCAGTCCCTTTGACAATGCTGCAGATTGCAAATGGGTTTCCAAGCTCCAGAGTCCAGGTCCAGGCCTTCTAAGATTCCCAGCCATTATTATTAGAGAGGGCAGATGCAAAGAAGTTCATGCGTTTTCCCTCCGCTGTTGGGAAGAACGATTTGCAACACCTCGGACCTGAGCTAGGCCTAATTTGGTGCTCCGTGACTTGCCAGTCACCGCCGCCGCTGAATTTCTCCGAGGGTGGGAACTTTGTTCGCAAGATCTCCGAGGAGACCTTCGCCAAACCTTCAAAGGCTCTCTCACCCCAAGCTCTCCTTCTTCAGCAAAGGGTCAGACAGCCTCTACTGGCCTTAATGGAAAGCTCAAGCCGCCCCGTTTCGGCCGGTTCAAATGATCCCTTTCATATCAGCGAGTCTTTGGTTCCTGTCAGGGAAGTCAAGCAAGCGGGGCAGAGTCATGTTACCTTTGATGGCCTCCTCCGGAGACCTCTTCTACTCAAGGAAGACCTGAAGGAGGGTTGCGGTGGCCAACTTTGGCCTGCTGGTATGGCCCTGGCCAAATATATGCTTCGTCAACACCGCTCGAATCTTGTTAATAAGTCAATGTATCGTCAGCTTCTTCCCACCCTTTTCGGACAAAGAGATGGAGAACTTCTACTAGTCTTCTCAACCGTCCATTGACATAAATCCCTTATAGCAACGATACTTTACTAACTGCTCGATTTCAGAGTTGAGCTCGGGGCCGGTGGCGGGCTCGTTGGCTTAGCTGTTGCTTCGGGTTGTGAAATTGGCCGATCACCTGTCTACATCACGGATCAAGCGCCGATGCTTTCACTTATGCAAACCAACATCTCTCTCAACGACCTCTCGTCTACCGTTAATGCTGCGGTGTTGGATTGGGGGGCTCCGATTCCGCACTTTATTCCCAAACATCCAGATATTATCCTCGCCGCAGATTGTGTCTACTTCGAGCCCGCGTTCCCTCTTCTGATGTCGACCCTGAAGGAGCTTCTAGGCCCTAACTCTGTGTGCTACTTCTGCTTCAAAAAGCGCAGACGAGCAGATTTCCGGTTCATCAAATTAGCGAAGAAGGAATTTCAGATGACTGAAGTCGCCAACGATCCTGACTCAGAGACCTACAAGCGAGAGAATCTGTTTCTCTACTCCATACGCACAAAACCTGGCACAGATGGGATAAGTAATGGTGCGCTATAGAACTATTACCGGACTAATATGAGACGTTAAGATCCATGTAATATAGAGTATAGAATACACTTGTTGATTTGCAGAAATTCCCAGCCAGACCGGAGCCGACTATAATTTCACGGCATGCGCACCGCTCCTGTCGCTCGGTCCAGAGACCTTGCTTCCCTGGATGTCGGTCACCTCGCCCCCCTTCCCAATCACTTGGACACCGCCCTTCTTGAGGTCTGAAATGACCTGCTTTTTCTCAGCGACATTTCCAGACTGTTGTTTGGAGGGTTCAATGGACGCTCGGTTTAGCTTCTTCTGCCGCCGCCTCAACTTAGCCTTTTCTTCCCGAGTCATCTCTTCCTTCATAATCGGCACTCCATTCTTCATCACAACTTCTCCGGAAGCCCTAACGGACTCCGCCGGCGTATATATCTCCTGCGGTGCTAGAGTTGCCGAAGTGCGGACAACACCGCTAGCAGTAGGCTGTGCATCCTCCATTGTGATTGTTGCAACATCTGTGACCACATTGATGCTGGCTTGCGGCGCCCTGGGCTTGTAATGCCAGTTGGAGAGTGTGTCCAGCTGGGAGCTTATTTCTTTCCAGAGATCTATGATTTCAGTATGTTCCTTGAGGAGCTCCTGGTTCTTAGGATCGACATAATTTGGATCCGTAGCGCGAAGATGATCTGTTTCATATAGTTCGGCGAGACTCTGCTGCGGTTTGCTCTCATCGATTTCAGCTCGCTTTTTCTGAGGATTCTGCCGTTCTGACAGTCCAGGCCTGCGGCGTATGACTTCGTCGAACTCCTTGGCAATGATTCGCCGCTTGACCAACTCCTCGATACTCTCTGACAGTTCTGTTGTTACCACCGGCACGGGTTTCCCAATCCTTTCAAAATCCAGATTCTCTTCTATGAGTGAGTTACTGGGTCTTTCCGTCGCTCTAGCCTCGCCTGCGAGCATCCACTCTTTCTTCGCAACGTTCGCGGCTTCTAAACGGCGAATCTCATCTGCAATTTGTGCACGCCGCTTTTCATGGGTCGAGCGTGATCGAGGGTCATCTTTTTTCACTGCTTCATCGTCACTGCCTTCAGCAGATGCTTCGTCATCAAAAAGATCCCGTCGGACATCGGCCATTGCACGGTCAATGTCATGATCAGATATTGCTTCGCTCGGCTGCGTTTTCGGGAGAGGACGTGACCTGTTTCTAGACGCCTTTCGGGGGGGAGGTGCGAAGAAATCGGCGTACATTATATCGCTTGTATTTGAAAAACCAGCACCCCCAAGTGCTGCAGCATGGGAGTCATCTTCGTCACTATCTGACTCAGAAAGAGTACCGTTGTTGTCGAAAGTCGGGCCGCCTTCTACCTCGTCGCTATCGCTCATATCGTCCTCAGCCTTTTGGGCCCTCCTCTGAGATGGCAAGTTCAAGTCTCCTGCACCAGTAGGGTCGGCATGCCAGTCAATCTCTTCCTCGTCGCTTTTGTCGTCCACGTCGCCTCTGAGATCTTGCTGTTCAAACATCTCGGTTTGCTTATTAAAATCGTCAATGGAAAAAAAGCCATCGTTCAATCCAAAACGGTCTTCAACATAAGTTTCGTGGTCACCGTTATCATGGTCCGCTGAGTTTCCATCTGATAAATCTTCTTGGCTATCACTCTCATAAAAGCTCCCGTGGGCCAGTTGTTCGCCTTCGCGGTCGGAGGAAGATCCAATCTGGCCACCCTCAACACTCGACACATCCGTCAGACTTTCCGAGCCACTAACAGAGTAATCCTCCTCAGAGTGGTCGTACCCGCTATCTTCACGCGCAGGGCTTTCCGGGAGGTTGACATCGGGCTGTCGTGCTTTTCGGGCCCAGAAGGAGAAGTCGCGTGTGATCTCTTCATCGGCAGAGTTGAGAATACGTAGAGCTTGCTCCCAAATCTGATCCGATGTAAATCCGTCCACATATAGCTGTTTCAGTCGCAGGACAGAGACGACATCCGGGTCAACTTCAAATCGTTTTCGTTTTCTCTGGTTTCGCTGCCGGGTAGCTTGAGAGTCGGAAACCGAGACAGCGAGCGAATCCACGAAGAATTTGGCGGAGTCAAGGATGCCAATACGCAATTTTTTTGTTGGGCGAAGGAAGTCCCAGGGTGCTACGAGCGCCGATTTGAGAGTCAGATCCATAGTTTCAGGGTCGTAGTGGCCACGAGCCTGAATGCTCGCGCTCATTGTTAGAGGTCAGGGTTAGTTGAATTAAAGCCACTAGCAAGACAAGTGAGGATTGACGGATTGTAGACCGAATACGATGTGATCGCGTTGGATCAAACAAGCTAGGAGACCATTTTCTAAAAATTCGAGATACCTACCGCCTTTGAAGTGGGAAAAAAATCGACTACACGACTCAGCGGACCGTTCAGCACCTCATGGGGCTAGCCATTTTTAGGAAGTCACTTCGGGCCCGGGGCGCTGAGCCCTAAAAAGGTTTGGCCCTTGGCGTCGGGTATCTACCTTCCATAGGTAATCTAATAATTACACATTGCAGACACTTTAGACCTCTAGATCCAGGAGCCCTGATACAGGAAGCCATAACCCTCCGGCCGGCGCTGCCCGGGGCTTCCAGTCGGCTTCGCAGACCTAGGCTCAGCGGTGCAGACGACCGTCAGGGCGGAGGCCAGAAGGCGGAACGGAATGGCAGAACCCAGAACCAATCAGATACCCGGATCAACGTAAACCCCTCACCTGGGAATAGTAGGTATATAGGAAGGGGGATTATCGACACCAGGCATTACAAGATTGGGGATCGCCCTATCATACGACTGCAGTCTCGGCGCATATTCACGATGATATGCTTAAATGCTTTTACATATGACTGCCTCGGGGTTCCTTCATACTGAGAACCGTAGAGTCGGTTGTCAGATCGCCAGAAACACAAGAGCTGGATCTAGCGTTCCAGATAGAAGAAAACGGCCGGGTCATCAACATCACTTTGACGAATTGTACAGGACTTTGCAAGAAGAAATCTAATATCACATCGCACCTCTGGACCTGGTCCCCATAAAAAACCACTCGGGAGACTTAACGCCGGTACCACATGCGCGTTATCCTTGTGTGTCTCATCTTCTTCTGAAGTTGGAAAATGCCGTACATCAGCGCCTCGGAAGTGGGTGGGCCTTGGTAGAGCATCAGTGAACGTGTCAGGACAGATTTGGGGACTAGTCACACATACATCCAGGGACATAAACATCGACAGGAACAATCCTATCGCAGCCACGAACAACTGAGTAGCTGTAGTGGTAGTAACCGCCACCATTAGCGCAACTTCCCATGCTTATAACCCAGCGCGGATCAGGCATCTGGTCATAGACTTGTCGAAGAGCTGGCGCCATTTTATTCGTCAATGTACCCGCAACGATCATGACATCTGACTGTCGCGGCGAAGCTCTGAAAATGATTCCTAGACGATCCTGGTCATATCTGGGCGTAGATAAGTGCATCATCTCGATGGCACAGCAAGCGAGACCGAAGGTCATGGGCCACAGGGAACTCTGACGTGCCCAATTCGCGACTTGGTCAAGTGTAGTCCTTTTGAGTGTATTGTTAGCCCACAACAATTCTGTATCAGAGTCATGCATATTCTAGGGGCTACGCACAGAACATATTGCATCGCGCCCTCTTTCTTCTCCTGGCTCGGCAAGGGCACTTCCCTCCGAACCTTGCCGGACACAGTCAGCGATTGACCGGCATTGCCTCGCTGTTCAACGGCAGTTGCCGCTTTGGTCGAAGAGGTCGACAGTAACGCTACTCGCTGGATCCGAGGGGTGTACAGGACTTGATTCGGACGCACTATCCAATATTAGCGGGATCGGAAACAGTGGCGACGCGAACGATTACCATTAAGAGTGCGTGGAAAAGCACGCCCCGGAAAAGAGAGCATCTTGCCAGTATTTCTGCAGCAGTTGTGCCAAATTATTACCTCAATGGGCTGGTGGTAGCATGAAGCCGGACCTCCAACTGATATGGTGATGACTTGAAGACAAGGTCCGTCGTTCCCTAGAGGTGGAAAGTCGATGCGCTAGTGGTCATAGTGGGCTGCCGGACGAGGCTAATAAGGTAGTGAGAACCCCGAGAATCTTGCCCGCCGCCACTGAAATTACAAAGACTCGGCTGTTCATTGGACGCATACGTGTTTTTTCCTTTGTACCTACTTCTGCAATCCGACTGCTAGTTGATTAAGTACATGAAGGTACGGAGTAGATTATCCCTGAACAACCTTATCATCTGCCGCAGTCCTTGACTGAGGCTCTCCATCATTTATTCACACTCTTAATTCGATAATGCAACTTCATTTTCGCCTTGGAGGCTATCAGTAGTAGTGCAATCGGAATCAAACGTGACATCTCAATTCTAGCACATTTTTCGCCTGGTGGTCCGAGGTCTCCGACAGATATTGTCGGGCTGGCAAGTAAAGCAGCCTAGGTATCTTAGGTAACCTTCTGCCCTTTCCTATGCAGTAGCGAAGGCTTATGAGACACCGGGTTTCATTATATAAGCACTAGCCAGGTACTTCGTAGTATTATTTGGCACTACATAGTCCACAAATACATATCTACTACTAGTAATACCAGGTGTAGCTAGTGGGTTAGTTTGTAACCCCCAGAATCTACCAGGTAACAGGGCGGGCAAGAGCAAGGGTCCACATCATCCACGAAACGTCCAGGTATCAACGATATGATTATTGTAGCTTTAAAACAGTTGTTCTCCTCCAAACCCCACACGGAGTACTATAATAATACTCCGTAGTAGTGAAAAAGTATCTCAGGCCTTCGGACAACTTCAGGATTCTGCAATAAGGATTTTACCACCAATTCTCTGTTCAGAAGTTGCTCTGATTTCACTCCGCCTTACCGCAGCAGCTGCCTACTTAACAGCCTCGGGCTCAGCTGTGTACTTTATCCCCCAGGAGTTCAAACCACCAGAAGAGGACCGCCTCCCATAATACAATGTCAGGACCAAGAATCGCATGCATTGGCGTGATTGGCAGAGCTGTAGGGTAGGCTCCATACACTGGGCTGCGCTTAAGGCTAACACAATCCAAGGACAACCCATTACACATAGCTCTTTTTCCGCCCTATCTCAATTCAACGATTGAGTTCTCGTTTCTGTTGAACTCATCTCTCGATATCTTTGAAATACGCCAGAAGCAAACTTCGATTGATCAGGACCTTGGCCTACTACAAGCCGTTGATGAAAGACTAGCCTCCTACGGCTGGCTCACGACGACTGGGGTCAAGTTCTTCATTATAGTTGATCTATTTGGGGACACCTCATCGGCTACCCTCAATGATTCCTCAGGATGCGTCCGGCCTAATGTCAAAGAACCGGATCTCAAAGCGGTATGTCTTGTGCAAAGTCACTAAATCTCAGCTTTCTTGATTTCTCTTTTGCGGAGGAGACGTTTCTGGCAGGCTAATTCCCTTCCCCTCCAGGCTTTCCGGGCATTGCAGACTGCTTATATAAAACTTCTGCAAAACCCCTTCTACTCCCCTGATGACCAGATCCCCATGTTGAAATGGCCTTTGCAAACAACCAAGCTCCCACATATCACAGACCAGAAGTTTATTGCAGAAGTCAACCGGATTGGCAGATCGTGGACCCCTGGAGTTGCTGTGATATAGCAAGACCCTTATTTAAATATGTACTTCACTATCGTACCTCCCTCCAACTTCTTTACTTGCTATGTCCTTGTCTCTGGAGTAGCAAGATTTACGGCAGGCCTCCACCCTCTCCGACCTGCCTCGTTAACCTAACTAGACCATGCCATGTGAGCAACGCCACAACAGTCCAAACGGGACAAAAGCATATCAAATTCGTCACCCGGAGTGGAGGTAGATTCCTAGTCGCGTTCTCAGGCTTTGGCTTTGGGGTTAAGTGGGCGTGCGTCGTTAGGATTTGCCATTTCATCACCTGAGACGAATGGCTGGCATTCCGAGTGTGTAAAGTTTTGGTTCGTGGCCATCAGTTATAAAGACACAACCTGACATCATCCACAGAGTTTCTTAAGAATATGTACAGGAAAGTAGGGCACATACACAAGATTTGGCGACCAGAGAGGGGATGAGGGAGAAGAGCGAACTAATCAGTCTGATAGCACTTCATGTTCTGTTTTCTCCAAAGCAACAAGAATATCCTCAACATCCCTGGAATCGCAGATGGCCCAAACCCCGCCACCTTTGGCGATTATCTTGCCGACCTCTTTCCCAACCAGATTTCTACCAACTTTCCCGGGTCCAATTCCTACCCAGCGCTTCACCCCCCGTTCCTGATCTAAGTACCGAATACTATCCCACCATCTCACCGTGTCAACGCATTGTTGCGACAGCAGCTCTTTGAGTCTAATTTCGGAGGTAAATGGGAGACCCGATACATTTGACACACATGGCATATTTGCGGGGAATGTAACCGGGACATTCTTAAGGGCATTTCTCATGTACTCTGCTGCTGGCGCCATTATTGGACTGTGGAAAGGGCTTTCGCTTTTGAGCCTCACTGCGCGCGGGTCGTGCCCGCTAAACTGACGAAGCTGAATGAGTAGTGTCCTGATCCTATCGATGCTGCCGCTGAGCACTATCTGGTTTTTGGAGTTAATGTTCGCGACTACTACCTGTTCAATGGGCGGTATTCCGCAACTTGAGGCTTCATCATTGAGGTTTGATAATGAAGGACTCAAGAACTCATGTATAGTGGTGAGCAATCCGTCCATGTGCTCGGGTTCACATACTAGCGCAACCATTCCGTGGTCTTCACCAGTTCGTTTGACAGCATCTCGCGTACATTGAGACATTATTTCAGCCCGGCGTCGAACTAATCTCAAGGCGTCGCTGAATTGAATATAGCCTCCAGCAACCAATGCAGAAAACTCGCCCAGGCTATGTCCGAGGGTCACGTCCACGCGGTCCTTTGTATTGAATGCGAATTTTGACTCGAGTATTCGGAGTATCAACACCGACGTGGCCATTATGGCGGGTTGCGAGTTTTCGGTCTTATTGAGCTCGGAATTTGGGCCTTCTGCGATAACTTTCGACAGCTTAAACCCTAAATTCGAATCCATTTCCTCCAGGAATCTTCCGGCGATATCTGGAAATTTGTCGACCCAGGGCCGGGTCATCCCTACCCGCTGTACTCCATGTCCTACAGTCATGTAAATTGCGAGTCAAGGAATAGGAAATATAAGTAAGACCGACTGACCAGGGAAAAATAGCGCTGTGCGCAACGGCGTTTGCGGACGATTGGCGGCGCACTGTTCTTCAGCTCTTGTGTTTATATTCACTTTAGAGTGCCAACGGTGCAGAGCTCCTCTAAGAGTCCGGCCTAGACAGGGTCAGCACTGCAGGTTGTGACCCCATCCCATATACCTACCAGCCCTAAGATGTGTGGACATCACCGTCAAAAATTATAAGCAATCGCAACTATAAAACCCGAGACGTTGAGGATTGAGATCGTGGCCAGAATAGTTAGTAGTAGGCATCATGAATCAGCGCCGGTTTAAATCAGCCCGCGTTAGCGAGCGGCATCTCTATGTCTGTAGGATGGACTTCGTCGCAGTTGTCCGGGTATTGAGACTACCTACTCCGTACTCCGCTCTGTGAGATCCCGGTCATGTGACAGATCCATCGGCGGCTTGCCGGCAGCGGGAATTTACCTGGGGTTGGAACATCAGTTTGAAGCACTAGGGAGTGAATAGCTCCAGTAAACAGGAATGATATCAGTTCAGCACGCGTAGGAGCGACGGTGTTGTAATTTTGGCATGTGCAAGGATGTCCGAATTTGTAAGACAGGTCTGGTCATGAACAGGCCCGATAAGTACTAAACAACCTTAGAAATGGACGGCTGTAGATTACAAAGCAAACTCAACTGTTCAATGAAAGAAAGTTGCGTGCAAATCAGGACAGGCGTGAGTATTTTATAGATACTCAAAAGGATAAAGAGAAGCGCTGCCAGCGACCTTGCAGACCCAGGAGGCCCTAAATCTAGGAAGCCTTCGAGCCTACCGGTCGACGCTGCCTGTGGCTTCGCAGCCTGCTTTGCAATGCTACCCAGTTCAAGGCTCAGCGGTGCAGATGGCCGATAGGATGGACAAGCGTTCATCACTCGCTACGCTCGTGTAGGGGTTAGACTTATATAAGCAGGCACTTCAGCAGGCACTTCAGCAGGCGCTTCAGCAGGTAACTGAGCAGGCAATTAAACAGCTTATTAAGATGCCACTTAATATAGCCTGGAGATAGTGCGCGAGGTAAAGCTTAGTAGCCTGAAAAAAAAGGGTACTGTAAACCTCTTAGCAGAGCTGCATACAGGACATACCATGCGTAGATCTGAAGCTGCTTCTAACACGTGACTGCGGTCACCTGATGTGTTTTCCGCGTAGATGGTACGTAGTAAATTAGTCTCTAAGGTACCAGTTAGAACGCATCCAGCTTCCCCACCGCCACGCATTGTTTGCTGCTGTCATTGGCTTGACTACCTACAGCTTTAGAACCTTGGAAGGAATATTTTGTGACGTCTGACCGCCTTCACCTGCAGCAATACCTTATCAATTATTGCTTTCCATCAAGTCTTAGGACAACCAGACAAGATATAACCCACACTTTCCTTGTCCTCGTGGGGTTTCTTACCTATTTTCCCCTTCAATGCACGGAAACAACTTAAAGATTTTCTAGACTTCTGCTTTTCATGCTGTTGAATGACAATGTTTGCGCCCAAAGCTGCCGCAGCCACCTCCCTCCGGAATCCGCGACGGCGCCAGCGCACAAGTTCTGGAGAGTCTATCAAGCCACCAAGTGCTAAAAGGCAACGATCAATTTTGCGCCCAGACAATAATCAAAAGGCTAGAGACCTAACAGAGCTTGATCCCGGTTACAGGTCATTAGAGTATCCAACCACGACCGGCCGGATTGATTCAGATCTAATAGCTGCGCCTGACTGTGAAGCTCAAAAGATTATTCCAATAAGGACGACCAAGAAGCTCGACGGTCGGAAGAGTAATATTGCCGACCCGCTTGTGCTGGTTTGTTGCATGTGCCGTCCAATCTACATTTCCTTGGCTGCTAACATCATCGGGGTTGTAGTCAAAAACGGATTTCTATACGGTATTTCAATTACCATCTCTACCAGACCAAATTCGCAGTCTTCAGCCAGGTACGTCTTGCTACACAATTGATGATAGGTCACTACTATGGAAAGTCTTTAACATGCGAGGCCAGGCCCATGCAGATGCTTTTTTGCCTCAAACCATGGCTATGGACTTCTTGTTACGCAAACCGAGGCCATCATCTGGCCATATTCTGCCATGGTCTCGTCAACCCCACCTACTGATGTATTCCGACTTCCTATACCTGAGTCATGCAGGGAAAGTAAAGGCCTAGCGCCTTTAGCTGTGATTATATCGAACGCCACTAGTGTTACCCCGGGTCTGATGGTTTTGATGCCTCACAACGGTAATCTAATATACTGGGAATCCATTTCTTGTGCCGCGTCGCTAGGCCTCCCGAGACAAAAGCAAACAGGGCTTCAGGGATTCATTCCTGGAATGCTCTCAGGCGAATATGCTACGAATATTGTGAATGCAGAGCCTTCTGGGGTCATAGTAACGTTCTCGTCTGGACGAGTAGCTCATGTTACTGTAAGGGACCCCCAGGGAAAGCCGGCAGTGACTGTGAACTTCTTGAGAAATGCCTTCCAAGGTGGTGGTATTGGATTCTTTGGTGGTCTCAAGAATGTTCTTGGCGGGGGATTCTGGAGGAAGAAAGTTGCAGCCGTGCGCGCAGGTGAATCCTACCAGCGGGGCCAGAGAGACGTTATAATCGCGACATCAGCCGGTTTAGTAGAAATCTGGGATACCCACTGGAACAACGGAAGCATGCTGAAAAAGCAATACGACATCAAGGAGGACTTGCACAAGTCGTTGGCGGTGCAGAACCTGGACGAGGCCGATGCCTGTGAGGTCAGGGTCTGGGATATCGCATTTGCTGCCTACAAGCAAGGGAATGACGATTCACAAGGTGAAAATGCCCATTCATGGCACATATCGGTTTTGGTGGGCATGCTGTCTGGGTCAGAAATCAGAGGCGTGTTTGTTGTCCAGCTGTTGCTTTCAGGCAGCATCCATGTGTTATCTACCAATCCCGCCAGCTCACATACTGGTTCTATTAGTTTGGACGGCCCGCAGCCGCGACTATACGTTCCGAAGCCTGGTGATACGGCATTTATTGTGCTGGGTCAATCGGTTATATTGCTGTCTTTGACGGGCGTTGAGAACTCGCTGAGCTCACAGCCCTTGGTTGACAATGGTCAACAGCAGACGTTCCACGATTCCATCAATTTTCGCTCTGGAGAGGCTTACGAGATACTAGGTACTGGATTTGAGGATCGGGGCGATAACTGTTCGTTCCCTGCGTGTACGCTCATGACTCGTGGTTTTGGCGTGATTCGAATCGCAGCCCTGCCTGGGCAGAAGGCTGCAGGCAACGTAGAAAGCGTTCAAATCACCGCCCAAAGCAAAATGGAGCAAGCCGTGTTTTATGGTACAATGCTAGGGAACCCGCTGGATCTGTCGAGTAAGGGCGATCTCGATTTTCCTATTATGGAGATCGAGGAAGCTACTCTAGGGATTTGCCGAGGGCTTCTCCGGTCTACGTCAAAGTTTATCCCAACAACAGCAATTTCCATCGATCAGAATCTCAAGCTGCGCGCGAAAGCCATTGACGACCTTGCACGCCTCTTGCTGGAGCAGAATAAGATTTTTGATCGCCGAATCTGGTGGGAATTACTATGGGGCGCAGAAAAACTTGCGGCTCAGAGGGCAGTGTGGAAATTGGAAGAGAAGGCCAGAAAAACCAAAAACAATAGTCCGACATTCCTTGCCCATGTTCTAGGGTTAATGAGCGAAAAATTCAAAACGAAGCCAGAGCAACAAGGTGATTCGAGCGACCCAGTGCGCCACTGGTTCATACATGACACATATCGAATGGAGCATATTGTGCCTTGGATCATCCATGCAATAAAACCTCAAAAAGGCAATGCCTCAAAGCAAATGCGGCGAGTTTCGGAGCACATCTTAGAGGCCAGCGAGCTGTCTCTAGCAGTGCTCGAGACAGCATTCAGGTTCCGAGACGAACACGCAAGTCGATTCCGAATTGGAGACGGATACTTGGAAAAGGGAGTCTTGATTACTGGCTATGAAGGTCTCCCCGAATTTTGGACTTCGCAAAGCATTAGCTATTCTGAAACGGGGCATTTGTTAGATCTTGAGCTTGAGAGCTGCAGAGCCTCGATACGGACTTCAGCCGGCACAGAAGCATCGGACCAGCAGACTATTGAAAAGATTGCGCGGAACAGCGCCAGACACCTCCGTATTCTGGGTCAGATGCACACCGAGCGAAATCGATGGCTCTCGGCCCAGGGGGACCAGAAGTTGATCGATGAAGCCATCGCAACAAAGCAGTCGCACACCAAGCAGCGAAGATGGCAGCTTTTTAAGCTAGCAGGTATCGGCCAACTGGAAGAGGCGATTAATCTAGCCGAAAATTTCCGAGACATGAGTGCGCTGGTGGAGCTAATAATCGAACTTCAGGACCAAGGCAAAGGGGTCATGTTCGCCCAAGGCGACTCACAAGGCGTCTCAGACGGCGTCAAGGATGCATCCGCAGAACTCGAGAGGAAGATCACTCACTATTTTGAGAAATTCGGAGAAGCATGGGCAGACGCCTTCTTTTCTCGTCAAATAGCAATGGGGCAGTCAGGTATTTTATTTTCGATGAGAAAGTTCCAGCCGTTTATCACTCGATTCCTGCATAAATATCCGGCTCATTCCAGACTCAGCTGGATTAATGATGTGCTTGGCGAGGCCGACTACGAATCCGCCGCTAAGTCCTTGGAAAATCTCGCTCTTGAACGTGAACAGGACATCTGGAGTCATCGGGTCGAGCTCTCGCTCGCAAAGCTTGCAAATCTCGCAGCACTTGAGAAGGAGGGACCGTCCAATCGCTACTTTCAACTGGGTGATATAAAACGCCTTGACGAACTGGCAGAAGTGCGAGCCGTTCAGGAAGTCGTTTATGCATATATTTCCCCTGCGTTACAAGATGCTATCGATCAGAAGGCTGAGATCGACCTCGCCACTGACCACTTTGCGACTCCCATAGCTGATGATCGACCATCTCTGCATGAGTTACTCAAGGAAGCTCTTGCCGCTGTTGTTTTAAGAAGAGTTATTGGACTCGATCAACTGATTGATCTGTTGACGCTCATAGACTCTGGTCGGGAGACAGAAATTGGTCAAAACGAGCTTTGTGGAAAGGAGTTCTATTTAGCTTTACGGGTTATCCGCCTAGGTCTTTACGCTAAAGGTGATCCGAGCTATTGCCTTGCTCTCCAGAAACTCATTTGGCGGAGATGTATCATCAGGGACAATTGGGGCGATACAGGCAAGGCTGTTGAACATATGGGCAGCGAATCCGAGGCGCTCTTTTATACCACGTCATTATTTCGTACCCTTGTTCTATGTCTCAAAGAGGGTAGGTGCCCCAGAAAAGCTTCAACCATGAAGTTACTGATTCGGATACAGAAAATACCGAGAACCATGAAACCCCCTCCGTCTATGTACCCACTTGCCCTCAGGACGTGCTATTGAGCGACTCTGATTCTGCGCTTTTGTCATCGCGTTTCCGTCCAGAACAAAGAGCTCGGATTACTCGCGATCTCCAGAAGGAAAATGCAATATTGTCTAAATATATTGAAACAGGAGAGCTCGGGTTCTGGTTCAAGAATCTCTTTTCATCAGCGGGAAGGCTAACCTCGCATTCCGGTGACAACGCTTTTTCTCCGCAGTCCGCCAGCAACCCGGAGGCAAACGAAAACCTCTCAGGCCAGGCAGGAAGTCCACTAAGGAAAGAGCGACTGAGTTGGCTGTAGTATGAAAGGCTTTAGTTGTGACTCGGCTGGATTAATTCTCTAATCGAATACATTTTTTTGTTTTTTCTCCACCCACAGACCGCCGCCTTAACGTTCTTGACCATAGAGAGAAAGCTGATAAAGCCAGGATCTCATGGAAAGCACGGTGGATTTGCAGATTCTTCCATAAATAACGCTTGTCATGAACTTTACTTAACATGAGTGCTTGTGAGCGTCACGATCTCGGCCACATCATGCGCTCCCGAGACGATTTCAGAAAGCCTTTAAACTCCGACAGTTACTAGTGGGGAATGGTACGCTGTTCAGTGCGATCGGCGATGAACAGAGCATACCGATTTAGTTAACTCCCGGGCTGCCATCAGCAGCCTGCCCGTGGTCACCACTGCCACTGATGCCGCTACTACCACTATCAAATTTAGCGACGTGGCTTCCATCCATGATGGCCTCAGATGTTGGCCCATGCAGAACCTCCTCAAAGACAGGCTCTGGTTCGATGGTCTCAAACTTGCTCTTAAACCCTGAGATTTCCTGAAGGCTGCTATTGGAGTGACGTCGGGTGTTCATGAAGGTATATTCATAGTCCTGTACTTCCTCTCCTGAGCGGCCCCTATAATCAGAGTCAGCGCTCATCCAATGTGAATATACTCATCAATCTTTTGGATAGGCTCTCAATCATAATGAAAATGGACGAGGCCGGCAGAGGAAAGCTCACCAGTTTCCTCTACCTCCTCCATTCTTCTTGGTCTTCCGCGGATCAGCGTCAACGGGGCCAGACTTTCCAAAGTAGCAAGGAACATGCTCTTTGGGAGTCAACGCTCCGTTCTGAACCGCTGTATGCTCGCGGTCATTGACTTTATGCGAACGCGTCACTGCAGTCCGGTTAATCCTACTGGTAGATCAAGAGGAAACAAAACCTCAAGCCAACTAAAGCTCAAATGAAGTGTTAACGAGATGCAGGCTCTCACCACAAATGGCTATTAGAGCTGTGGTGTAAAGAAGAGAAACCTGCTGTTGATTTGAAAGGTTAAAGCACTTACTCGTTGGGATACGCAATCTGTCCTACTTGGTAGTCGATTGCTTGGTACGTGGTGCTTTTTCCCAACCTATACCAGCTCTTTAGTAAAGAGGCCCGACGATGATGGATTTTAAGAAGCAATACAGAGCAAAGCGAAGTAGGGCTGTAGTTAAAATAATCTCTTGGTCGTATAATTCAGGATTAATTCCATATCAAGTGTGTTTAGGTTGTGCAACAAATGCAGTTGTGGCAGGTGATTTGTCAAGCCACTCTTTGTTTGGTGACCAGAAGCAATATCCGCATGAAGATCAAAGACAGAGAACAGCCCAGTACGTTCGAGAGTCGGGAACGGGGTAGACTCATACCTAGGGGCCGTTAAACCCGATATCAGTAGCTTTGGAGCTGCGGTTGATCGTTTCTTGTATCGTAGGAGTACACACAGAACGCATACTTAGGCGACCGGCGCGAGGGGAATGGAAACTGCATACCTGCCTTGGTACTAGGTAATGCTCCTCTTTTCCAAGACCTGGCTGAGTAAGGCATTTATGACCTCATCAGTAGTAGAGGACATACATCTCTCTGGGTACCTTAGTAATGGCATGGAAATTCCAGCAGTATCTGGGCTAAATATATCATATACTCCCTCTGATATTGGCAGCAACTTGGAAGTGTCCGAAACAAAGCTGATACTACTATACCTAATCTACATAGCACCTTTACTTGGGACAGTATAATATGTACCTAGTGCCTAAGGTATGTAGTCCATACCAGGCTACTTCGTACATAGCCTACATTTACATGTATAACCCACTCCTGAGAATTATGTGGGGCAATCCGGTGTCCGCCCCAGTGCCAGTTTAGCACAGTACCCACTGCCATATCTCCCGTCACTCTGCAAGTTTCCAAGTCTAAATTAATTCAAGTCTACAGTTTGCTGCATAGAGATATTTTCTTCTTTTTGTCATCTTCCAGTCATGTCAAAAACAGTCAATGATGACAAGGCATTCGGCCTTAACCTTGCGGAAGTGAGTCCTACTCTGATTATATTCAGAAATATAATGTCCATAATCATTTGTGTACTGACTCTCCATCACGTCCAGATCCTCAAATACATCTCAAAGTATGCCCCTATAAGTGCCCATCACTAGCCATTGGTCTAATTCAATATTTCAGCGGGGAGCAAGCAGCATCCACGCTTGAGAGACATCTGGGTGATCTGGAAAGCAAAATCGATGGTCTCTTGAGCGATTCACAAGGTCAAGATATCAAACCAGCTTCAAGTGATCAGAACAAGCCCCCAAAGGCCGGTGCGCAAGAGGCTCAGCAACAAAAGAGTTCTTCCAAGTGAAACTGACCATCTGCGCCCTTTTCTGCCACGCCTTTCTCCGTTATTATCCCATCAATAAGTGGCGAGGGCGTAACGTCGAAAGCAGGGTTCCAGACAGTAATACCATTAGCCGCTATTCGAACTGTGCCCATTTTCCCATCGCCAGTAACATCGTCTTCCTGTAGCCCTTTCATATTCGTTACCTCCGACGACGGCCGCTCTTCGATGATTATGCTGTCACCAGTTTTGGTAGCTAAGTCGATTGTCGTGAGTGGTGCGGCAACCAGAAATTTCACTCCATGGTACTTGGCAAGGACTGCAAGGCCATATGTGCCTATTTTGTTCGCAGTGTCCCCGTTTGCCGCCACTCTATCCGCCCCGACAACTATCGCATTCACTCGACTCCCAGGCTTCGATAGTAGAGCTGCCGCCATTGAATCCGTGATCAAGGTGGCAGGGATATTGTCATGGATAAGTTCGAACGCGGTCAATCGTGAGCCTTGGTTGTACGGTCTCGTTTCAGTGCAGTATGCATGCTGCAGTGCACCGCTCGACATAAGAGAACGTATTACCCCGAGGGCGGTACCGTAGCCTGACGTTGCAAGAGAGCTAGGCATCCATATTAGGTCAATGGAAAAGTTGGTGGTAGCACGTTGGAAGCGAAACCTACCCCGTATTGCAGTGTGTTAAAATGGTAGCTTTTGAGTTCGGCGAGGGCAAAGCATTGGCGATAATCCACCTAGCACCATTTCCGCCGATTTCCATATTATCTTGGACGTCCTTCGCCATCATATCCTCGGCAGCTTGAATATAGATATTGGCGACTTCTTGAGCTGTCGGTTCAGAGCTCCTGCATATCCCCGACACAATGGCCTCAAGTTTGCGGGCAGCATCGCTGAGGTTCACGGCTGTCGGTCGACTGCTCACGAGGTAGTTGAGTCGTTCTTTGATGAATGTCCCGACTTCTAGTGCGCTTGGCGGAAGTTTTTGCTGTGTGGCAAGCGTTTTGAGCTCGGATGCCAGAGAAAGCGCTGCCACGATAGCAATGGCAGGTGCGCCACGTACTTGCATCTTTTTTATAGCCCGCCAGCCCTCTTCGCTCGTTGGTACCTCAAAATACCGCTCCACAAATGGGAGTTGCAGCTGGTCAATGATGGAGAGTTTGCCATCATTGTACCTAATTGCTTCCAGCACCATGTTGCTGATAAATATCTTCTTCCTTCAGGGAGTTAGAGGATCCTGAGCACAGTCCAGATTCTTGCCCGGGCCAACGTGTAACAAAATCTGGGTTAGAAGAACTCGTGGGTAGTGTTTGGCAGGTAGGATATATGATAATAATAATATGAACCATGGCATCCAGATGTCGTTTTCAAACCATGTGGGCCTAAGTGGGACTGTGACATGTAAAATGGCGCTATAGCAAGTGCTGACATACTCTCCCTGGCCACTGGAGATAGAATTCTCTAATATTCCACTTAGTGGGAAATTTGTAGATTATTTGCGGAGCGTAGTGAAGCAAGCAAAGCATCTTTAAAGGTCTTTTTTTTTTTTTTGCTGAGACTTTTGCCTGTCTTCAGATTAGTTAAATTCCTGCACTTTAATTAATTAGAGTTTTATACTTTAATTAGTTAGATCTTTAAGCTCTAATTAGCTAAACTTACTATTATTATATAATTACTGCCTGCCTGTCTACAGGCAGTCCAGTCAGGCAGGCAGGCTGTTAGGATTCACTTGATTCCACCTTACTGACATGTTGTTTGTTGCCAGGGCGGATGCCTCAGGCACCAAAGGCGGCCAGCCATCAGCCTGCCAGCAGCCTAACATCAGGCCAGTGTCAGCTTTTCCATATGTCAGCTTTTCGCATGTCATTCATCGACCGGCCTATACTTATTCCGCTCCGCTCTGATAACCAGCACCTCAAGTGTTCGCTTTGATACTCACAAGACCTCCAAATGAAAACTGCATTGATCGTGACAGCCAGTAAGGATAACCTTATAGATTTATAATAACTTCTAAAGATTCTTAGGGGTCAGGCTATATAAATAGCTAGCTAGCTTAATTTTAGAAGATTAAGTAATTTATTCTATTATTATTATAATACTATTCTTTATATTATTATAAATAATCTTTATTATTTATAATTCTAAATATTTTATTAGTTATTATTTATCTAAATTTTAAAAAGTTATTATTAGCTAGCTAATAAGTATCTAATTTAATAATATTTATAATTTAAATTACTTTTTATAATAATTCTTAAAATATATAGAATTTAAAGTACTATTATTTTTTTTATAAAATAATTAATAGTTATCTACTAAAAGTATAGCTAGTTTATTTTAAAAATTTAAAATTTTTATATCTCCTAATTTATTCTCTTATATTAAAAAAATAACTAATAACTTTAATAATAATAGAAAAGATATTTATTTAATTACTAATAGCTTGCTAAATAACTATTAAAAAAATTTTAAAATTTTTTTATAAATAATTAATTTACTAATTTTATATAAAATTTTATTAATATTTTTAGAGCTATATTTAAACTATATTATTAAATAATATTATTTCTAGTCTTAAGTTTATAATATTTAAGCTCTTTAATAATAAAAGCTTATAAAAGTTTTAGAACTTTATTATTAATTTTAAAAATTATTCTAAAATAGAAGTAGACAGACTATTATTATATTAATATAAAAAAAATCTAGTATATTATAAGCTATCTTTAAATAAAATTAAGCTATCATAGTAAATAAAAACTTAAATAATATTAAATTTTATTTAGAATAAGCTTAAAGACTTTCTTTAAAATTATATTAATTTTAAAATAAATCTATAAAATTAAAATAGCTATTATTTTAAAATTTAGTAGTATTTTAATAAACTAGAGTTCTATATTTAG
>MU628581.1:0-60936 GCA_025688805.1 Aspergillus egyptiacus | reverse complement strand
AAGGCCTCGCTCAGAGATACAGGTCGTGTGATTTTTTTTTTTTCAACCTACTTTCGATTTTATTTTCACTGTTGGATTGGTGTTGATGTCGGCCATTCCTTGTAGTATCGATTCACCAACAAACTGCCAACTGGACCAGCCTGCCAGCCTGAGTAGTATTATTTTTATATCTATACATTGGCGACGATATCATTTACTCAGCCTGTTTTGATCGATTTAAAGACACGAAACATACTCAGAAAACACATACCTATGAATCGAATCATTCACCGTTTTAGGATTATCAAAGTGCGGGGTCTATCAATCACCACTGTCCTTGAATATGCAGTTATATGGAGACGGTACACGGTACTAACCGAGCTGCTCCGTTAGAAACGCATTGTATAACCAACATCATGAAACGTGGGACCATCTTCAACTAAAACCGAGCAAACCCTACCTGCCTATCCATCCGTGGAGACCAGATCTCGTCTACTTTTCAATCCTTGACACCACCATCCCAGATAAGGTAAATAGCTATACACCCGCACTATGGACCTCCATCCAAAAGGAACCCCTAGGCAGTAGATAGCGTGGAACGATGTTTGTCTCCGGAACGCAACTTGCAAGGAACACCGCAGACACAAATGGGACTGCTGTGGGGTTTCCGGGTTATGCTGAAAGATGGTCGCTCATTATTGAGAGCACGGATGGTTAAGTTCATTGGGATAACTTAGACTCTGACTCTTTTTTGGGGGAGGGGGTGGGGGGGGAGGAGGTGGGGGTCGAGCTGATCGGACCAGGTTTCATGAAGAGCGTATCGCGAAGATTTGTAGTCTACAGAATGAAGAGAGCATGTGTCCCCGTTGCCTGTATATGTGCTCCATTTAAACAGGGGTCAAGTAAACTAGGGTCGGAAGGTACTTTTAAGGTTACCGCGGGCCGTTAGATCTAGGTAGAAGTCCAAGGGATTGGAAACGTAGTATTGTACAGAGTTGTACAGTCATGACGGCCATAACAATAAGTACACATGGGCACCGTAATCAGTTACCCAGGCATCTCAACTCTTATCATCCCGCCAAGGTCAATAAATATCCCGGCGAAGACGTTGAAATGATACACTACAAAGGACCATGAGAAGAGTATCAATGTCGAAGATCCAGCAGCACCTTTCTGTTCCACATGCTCATGGTTTGGTACTTGATTCCTCTTGCTTGACCCTCCGTCATCGGCGACAACCTTATGCTGCTCTCTGGTCCAGGACGTCTGCTGTCGTAACTCGTTCTTCGGGGGGCGGAGGTACCCATTTGCTGCTCTTCCATGGACGCACATGCGTAACGTACATCATATCAATCTCCTCCAGTGTTTTCCCCTTACCTTCAAGGAGGAAGAAGTACACCACCAAGACTGCTACAAAAAGACAGCCGGCGAAGACGTACCCGTATGCAAAGTCTATGTCTCCTGTGATAAACGGCGTGAAGAAACCTATCAGGAAATTCCAAAGCCAGTTAGAGGCCGTTGCCAAGGCCATTGCGTTCGATCGATAACGCTGAGAGCCCGGGAGTCATATGTCAGCCAGATATCTTGATGGAAGCGCAGAGAGAGCCTGGAAGCAAACTGCAGGAGAGGAGAAAGCGAGAAATATCATACCGAGGGATACATTTCGGCTATGCAGGTCCAAATCTGAGGTCCCCAAGTGGTCGCAAATCCTGGATTGAGTTAGCTTCTAGCTCATTTAACTGTGGGTGTTTGGAAATTGCCCCCGGGGGGGGGGGCTGTCAAGAGGTTCGGGTAACTCACCAGTGATGAAGAGACAGGCGAAGACAACCATCGCCTTCCCAGCAGCAGGTGTGGCCGGAGGATTCTCGATATCCAAAGAGAAATGACCAATTGAGGCAAAGACCATGAAATTGACGAACATGAATAATCCACCGACGATGAGTGACTTGCGTCTTCCAAAGCGTTCAACGACATACAGGCCGAAGAATGTAGTACCGAAATTGACTCCGCCGAGGATCATCTGTGTAACGTAGGAGTTGCTGATACCAGCCCCGTTGAATACAACAGTCCCTGTCATCGCATCAGCTATCAACATAACCTTGCTGGACTACTCAACAGACGTACCATAGTAGAAAAAGTAGTTTGCACCAGTCAGCTGCTGAAAGGCTTGCAGCACAACGCCCAGAATGATCCTATAGCGCATTCTAGGTCCTTGGAACATTTCTATCCACCCAGCAAACCCACTTTTGGACCCGCTTTCTGCCTCAAGCTGCTCCTTTATCTCATTCAATTCCTGCATGATCACGCGGTGACTCTGAGGTACACCATGGAGTTTACACATGGTGCTCCTAGCCAGATCCTTGCGCCCATGCCTGTAGTCATACCGAGGGCTTTCCGGGAAGAACAAAATTCCTATTCCAAGAAGTAAACCCCACAGAAAAGTGATTCCAAGAGGAATACGCCAGGAAGCCGAGCTGCTCATACCCTCCGTCCCATAGTTGATGCAATTTGCTAGGAAGATTCCTGGGACTGAATGTCAGACACCGGAACGTGCCGACTTTATGAGGATATGGCAGTACAGGGTGGCGACATACCTAGGGTGACGAACAACTGGTACGAGCTGGCGGATACTGTCAGCGCTTCTTTGAGTCGTTACAGGATTGGAGAGACCATGACAACAGAATGTTGTCCGTGGACGGGCTTACCAAACCATGGCACCGCGGATCTGCCTTGGCGACGTTTCGCCCTGGTATAACGGGACTTCATGCAAATCAGAAAAGAAAATGAATACTAACAGGTACGTGTGTATAAAGACCGTGGGTCAAAGCATGTGCAGTAAAGGAAGATTATGAACAGGAGGGACGGCTGATACACACCGAGCAGCGAAAGGCTTCCGACACCCCAACCTGTCCAGAATCGTCCCATCATGAACTGATACCATTTTGGATGAGGTGAGGATATCTGGATAATAAGCCCGGCATGTAATATAATACACCAGAAGGATATGCTCCATTTACGTCCAATATAATCGGCCAAGGGACCAGCTGCAAGAGCTCCTAGGAGTGTTCCAATTGACAGCTGTAGAGTGAGGATGTCAATTTTAGCCGAACTAAAGACTTACGAAGAATGAACATACCATTGCAACAATGAGACCGGACCTCACATTGTTAAAGACATGTGTCCCATCAGGCTGCGGCTGACCGAATCGTTGCTTGAAGTTGTCCATCTCAAGGAAACCCGAGATCTGACCAGTATCATATCCGAAGATAATACCTCCAATTGAAACTTCATCAGAGCATGTGTTAGTATACAATTCCTCTGAATTGCGGGAGTGATGTTACCAAAGGCCCCTAGGGCTAGAGAGCGCCAGGTGATGAACGGTACGGGGGTGTCCTGGATCCCTTCATCCTGCTTCTCTTGATCAGTAAGATCAGTCGAGTAGCTGGAGCGATTCTGCGCCTCATCAGAACGGTTCTGCGGGAGCATTGCTGAAATCTTCTCGGTTGGGACGAAGTCTATCCGCAACTGCTGTAGATACGTTGCGAATCGCTCTACAGGCTCGAATCTCTCCACTGTTGACTGTTAATGTCCTATTCTGTAAACAGATCTGCGGGTCGGGACTGATAAATATATACGGGGCAACCAAAAGCACGACTGGACACAGGGAACTTTTTATATGTCATAGGACAAGGTGCCCGCGCGGACATTGTACTATGGTGGCGTAAGAGGAAATGATGACGATGGCCACGACCTAAAAAGATGAGCCTCTATGATTCGATTCAGTCGAGATTTGCGTCAGGGGAGGATGCCTCTTGGTGCAGGTGCCCAGTTGCGGTTGATACAAACCGTCTCAGCTGACGTCAAGATGAAATTTGCAACCGCGCCTTCCGGGCTCAACTGAAGTTTAATCTTCGAGTCCGAATGAAATATCATTGTTATTATGTATTATTATTACTACTGCTAACTAAATTATACTAGCTATTGGAACACAGAAATTAAACCGACTCATACACAACCTCTAGTACGGGATGCCGTTGGTGAGAAGCTGGAACTGATCATACCCCTTGGTGGACACACTCATATAGGACTTCCGCACAAGATCTCGCATAAACTCAGCTGCTTCCCTCTCGCTTTTGTCCAGCACAAACCGTTCATGGAAGTGCTTCAGAGTTTCGGGCTTGAAACAGGGCAGACCGCTGTCTAACATCAGTGATACGATATGGGACAGCTTGGCGCTATACGGCCGAGATGCCAGGAATGCCTTCACGACCAATGACTCGAACCATCGATATGGCTGTGTCTGCGTGGGGTTATAGGATGCCCCCGGTAAGAGCCCGCTGCCGGAGCCACCATGGTTACTAGCATGCGAGTGTGGAGTGCCGCTCATCACAGCTACCATTTCTGATGTGAGCTTGAAAGGGGCACGCTCAAAGCGTACACCGCCCGGAGCGATATCGAAGCAGAATCCGAAATCGATATGGATTATATGGCCAGCATCATCGAACATGATGTTGCCGTTGTGCCGATCCTTGAACTGCAACAGATACGAGATGACGGAATAGGCGGCCATACTCTTTACGAAATTTGTCCTGGCCTCCTGGAACTGGATTGAATCCTCTCCCCCGTATTTTGAAACGAAGTAGTCATATAGCCCATTTACTGCCTCACGGCCGAGCATATCTCGGGATATCGAGTTCGGTAGGACATCGATGACTCCACAACCGGGCGCCGTAGAAGTCACCCGATACGGGAATACCCAAACGTCAAGCCCGACACTGGTGAAGATACTCCGAAAGGCCGCAATCATCTGCAGTGCGAGCATATCCTGACGACAGTCATCTCCCACTTTGAAGATGGCCGATTGCCAGACTTCGTAAGTCTCCTGGTCCGAATCTGTGGGGTCATTTTGCTGGGACGTCCTCGTCAACCCAGCGACGTTTGATGTCGCAGATCCCAGGTCTTTGACAGCTTGTTTATCCCTCCGAGCTCGGGTTTTCTGCATCCTGAACGTTGCCATGTAAGGTGCCTTTGCGTGGCTCTGTAGAGGCTTTCCTGATTTCCGGTCGATCCCGATGACGACACCGTCCGGGTTGCTCGGGATGTATACGCCAACCTCGACTCTGATTTTACGGAGCTCTTCTTCAATCTTTTCCTTCTTTTCCGCTTTGCTTTTCTTAATGTACGGCCGAAGCTTACCCGAGATACCAGTGATTTCATTGAAGAAAGAAAACTCCTTCTCGTAGAAATCGCGCTCGTCGTCCGTGAAGCTGGTGATCAAAGTATCCATGAAACGGTCCAGTGTAGGCTTTAGAGGGTCGGGCTGTTTTATCTTGTCAGTGTAATAATCGTAAAATGCATGGTTTCCAAACTCACCACTTGAGAGTCTTCGTCTTTATAGGAATTGGCTTTCATATTCCATATCACTTGATGTGCAAACAATTGAGACTGTTTCGCGGTCTCCAATATGTACCGCTCAACGTAACCCAGGGCGTCATATCGGAGAGCCTGCACCAATTGTGGAACAAAGTAGAACCTGACGTCGAGGGAATGACTCTCCAACGCCTTCATTGCATATTGTAAGATGAATGGGTGGTTACCATATGCAGGCAGGAAATACGTTAAACCTTCAACGGGGTTGACGGGAGCCCAGTATAGCAGGTACTAGCAAGGTTAGTTTGAATAAATCAGATAATGGGAGGAGAGCCGAACGAACCTTCAACTGTGAAGAAACATCGGAAGGTAGCATGGAGCCGAACAAGATCTCAAGGCTACTAGCTTCATCAATAGCCCTTGCAGGGAAGCTAAGGAGCAGCTTTCGAATGTCACTCCTAAGTTTTGGAGAGGAAAACCGTGTCGACAACTGGATGGCCAATCCTGGACTTTCGGCCCACGCAATTTGGAGCATATTCTCCTGAAGTCAAAGTTAGATCTAGCCTTAACGACCACGTTGGAAAAACGAACCTCCGTGAGGTGTTTACTCAGAGGGGATAGTGATGCATTATTCTTTCGATCAGGTTCCAACGGGAACAGCCAGACTCTCAGCCGCGACCTCTCATTTTCCAAGAGCACTTGAAGAAGATCTTGTTTTGCCTGTAGCGATGTGTAGGGCCACCTGGTACTGCACCCGACATCAGATACTTTGGCCAGAGCTGCTATAACGTCGCCCATAATCCTGTTTTCCGCCTTCAGCTGTAAGCGATTGCCCCCAAAGGACCATCTGTAAACCAAGTATCAGTGGTAGCTCTCTTTCGATAAGATGGCACTTACCTAGGGGGATGATTAAACCAGCTGAGGGCAGCCGATAAGATTTGGTGTTTCAGCCTCCACGACGTGACATTATCAAGAGAGACACAATGTTTGAGGACCCTGAGGCAAAACGAAATAATGCGGAAATGTAGCTCTCGTGCTAGGGGGTGGTTGCTAGCGTTCAAAAGACCCACTGCGGTGCGATCGATGAAGCGACAAAATAGGCGTTGAGTTTGTACATTACCTAGCCGAACGGCATTGAAATGACTCTCAAAAAACTGGATTATATGCAAGTGTGGCGCAAGAATATTCTGTGCCAGCCTCTGCTGTTGAAGCATCAAATCTTTATCCGTGGGCAGCAGGTCAATTTTCGCATACATTGGGTCGACATGTCTACGCCAGTGACACGTTAGCATCATATTGATAGCTTTGGACGCAGAAGGCTCACTTGAAAGACGGATCGAACAGCCCATTCCTCCGTAGTATCGTACCCTCCCATTGCTCAATTATTCCGAAGAGGATTCTCGGTTCAACTCTGGGATTTTCATGCATTACCCCCAACCAAAGAGAGACACCCATGCTGATGGACTCCTTGGTAAAAATTTGGAATGGAAGAGAAACCAGGTGGTGAGCGATGTAGGCGTGAGCAGCATTGTTACCACATAATAAAGCAGCTGCACGATGCAATGCATCTCGTACTTCAGGGAGACTGACTTTACTTCCTGATTTTATTGCTCCGTGAATTTTGGAAAGTACAATTTCCATGCTCTGACCTGATTCATGCGATGATACCAAATTTCGATCTGATATTCCGTATTATTAGCATGTAAAGCTTCAGCGTAACGCCCACGTCTTACCTGTGTTCCCGGTAACGTTCCCTTGGAGATCATCCGCAGAGGCACCATCGCCGCGGCGGTATCTTTGGCGGGCAGTGTGCTGAGCTATGAAATTCGACGCAACGTTGATTCTCGCGGCGCCGTGACTCTCAATTGACCCTAAGGGCAGGGAGTAATTTGCGTAAGTGAATATGAATTATGTAATGGTTTTGGAACGGCGCAAGAAAGAATATAGATGCTTACCCAGTCGGTGATCGCTTTGGGGTATAAAGGAGCCCATTTCAAGTGCAAAGGAACGGCCCATTGAGACATCGCCATTACAATCATTGTCATCCGATGCAGACAAGTAAGTCTATACCATAATCAGCTGATGACCCTCTTTCTTCAAAGATTGGGGTACGTACCTGGAGAAGGCACTTGATATCGAGAGGGGCAATGCCCATCACCGTTGTCACCCACGTTCTTGCCCGTTCAAGCAATAGATCCAGCGTTTTTCTCCTAAACCCATAGTTGTCCGGCAGGTCAACCTTCACAATACCTATGGGAGAGGTAAACGAAGGTTTCCATTCAAACTCGTCAAGCTCCTCTTCAAGACAGGATCGCCACACAACCGTTAGCAGCTCCAGTAACGCAAAAAGAGAGTGCTTTTCACATAGGGCTGATGGACACTCTTGTATGATTCTATTCGCGCTGAGGATGGCCACCTTCTGAACTCTTTCTATGCGGTGACAGCAGGCTACGAAGAAACCTGCCAGTTCTTTTGACAGGTAGGGGATAGAGAACTTCTCGTGCCTTCCAGAAAGCGTCAGCCCAAGATAACAGCCAACAACCTTATCAGAGATAGCGCTCATACAACTGGCCATCTCAGGAGGAGCGAGTGCAGGGTCCCGGAAGTAACTCAGTGGCCTGGTGCAGCTTCCTGAATATGCACGAAGGTTCTCAACCAGCAATGCAGCGTTCAGGAATACCACTTTTGGATAGCTTAGACGTTTGATCTCAGATTCCCTATTGGGAATTTCACCGATCAAGGCTTTCTTTTGTTCCATGAGTCGTTGTGCTCCCATGCCGCGCCTGAGGACAGTGTTAAGCTCCACTTCACTCTCGACCATGTTCATCCGTTCTTCTGCCACAAGGGCAGGGGAATGATTCGCGAGTAACCGTAATTCTTCAATATGACTCTGACCAGCTGCCGAACTAAGTGATATGCCATGGACAGCGATGTTGAACCATGCATCCCGAAACAGCGTAGAAACATCCTGATCATAATGAAGTGGAGGGTCTCCTGTATGCTGATCTGTTCCTTTATTGGGAGAGACTAACAATGCTAATGGCTTCAAAAGCGGACTGATATCATCAGGAGCGAAGGTGATATCCTTGTGACGTTCATGCTCAACATCTGTTGCATCACCCTTGTTCACTATGCTTTCCAGGAGGTGGACCAAGTACAGTCTGTACAAAGGACTGTCTCTTTCGAGGGAGACCGCAAGGTACGTCATTGCGCGCAGAACTGCGTTCGTAACATTCATGTATCCTTTGGCAATGCCATCCCGAAAGACACGGTCGTAGAACTTGAGCAGCAGCTGAAATTCAGGTTGGCCAGTAGTCAAGGAAAGCGCTGCTGTTTCTGTGACAACACACGCATCAACTGTGGTATTCAGTTTGCCAATCTTCTGCAGTAACATCGACTGCGCCAGCGCACTTATCTGTTCATCTTGAGCACTCGTTGCGATTGTTACGATAGCATTGACAACACTTCGGTAGGGTGTGTTCTCTTCTGTCTCGCTCGCCCCGAGAGACGCGAGGCTACCGGCCTTTGCTTGTTCCAACGGAGTGAGTGCGAACCCAGCGGATTCTCCAACCGGCTGGCCCGGATACGGCTTCTCAGTACCAGATCCGGGACTCAAGACATTGCCTAGAGAGTAAAGTGTTGTTATAACAGAATCCTGAGACAGGACACCGAGTACTTGAGATAGGCATCGCGCAGCAACAGAGGATATGATCCCCACCGGTATCCCGCCTTCCACTATGAAGCGTAACAGTGAGCGGCTTCCGGATGAAGCGCTGTTGATTGACATTCTGGAGATGACCGTTACGCATTTCAAAGTAGTGGTCGCAAGCTCGACATTCGACATCTGATTTGGATCCATCAGAGTGTCCTCCAGCCATGATAAAAATTCTTCACTGCCGGCCGTCGTCTCAGTGAGAATAATGCAATTAAGATAGCCTACCAAGGCCTGTGCTTTTACTGAGAACGCAAGTCGCTGCTGCCAAGGCGAGCCGACTTGTAGATAGTCAGAGCTATCTTCCAAGAGCTGAATTTCTTCCGCTATTATTCCCGTTAGGCGATCAATGAGGGTTATTTCAGCCTCATCGTGGCTTCGTGCAATACCCATACCGCCAACATACTCATCCAATAGCTCATCATCCGACATGTTTTGCGCTCCAATAAGGGAGGTAATGCATGACTTGATAAACCGCATGTAGCTTTCTTGTAAAAGCATAGCTCCTAGCGGTCGGCCGTCTGTAGTATAGTGACGGGCATACCTCCTCCAATCACGGAGAAAGTTGTCCGAAAACCCTGCACTTCGTACTGTAGACGAAGCGGTCTCGATGGCCACCATGAAGTTCTCCGTGAACATTGACCGCATATGGTCAACCATTCGCAACTTTTCCGTGGCGGACCAAAACGAACTAAACTTGGCTGCAGCCTCAAGGAACCCAACAACCGAGACACTAATTGCCAAAACATTGACAGATTCAGGGCCAAGGGTGCTTTCCCCCGAGTGGGGTTGCTGGGCAGATACTAGCGCATTGACTACCTCAGCACAATTGTAGAGATATTCGTTCGCGGCATTAAGGACGACATTGCGCAACGAAGTATATTTCGATCCCAGCACAAGGAGTGCAAACGTAAGGTTATACGAGAGTGCTTCCCATGGTGACGGTTGTATTTCATGTAGGAATGGCGAAGGACGGAAAAGTTGGCCATGGGACTCTGGAAGGTATTGCGATAGCTGTGAAACCAATCGAGACGCATGCTCTTCTTTCTTAACCGCAGGTGCAGCCTTGCAAAGAGCGACTAAAACAGATAGCTCTCGGAGGTCCTTCGAAAGTCAGCACACGCGCTGGAATATTACGTTACTGGGGAGTGAGAAGACGAACCATAGGCACCCGTGACACTGGAGCTTGGGTTTGCAGAACGCCGTTGAGCAGGCCATTGGAAGGTTTAAATAAATGTTGGCACTGTCGAGTGAGGTGGTCAACCTCGGAATGGCCATTGTCTTCTGGCGTGTCGACAGCTAACTTCGCGAGCCTCTCCAATGCGGAGGATCGAATTGTTGGGCTAAAGCTGTTTAGCCGTCAGCAACTATTGAGCTTCAGAAAGAATATTCTTAGAATACGCACTCATCCATTTTAGCAAGCTCGCCAGCAATAATGTGGATTGTGGAGTGCCTGCTTGTCCGGGTGTGTGTATTCTCACGCCCCTTAAAAAGGCGAGCCTCGAGGTCGATGATAGTGATACATATGGGGCAGCTCCACGTGGGGCGTACAGCAGCGACCTCGACCTAGGTCCTCGGCCTTGGTTTGATTACCTTGACAAGTTAACACAAATGCCAGCTGATCAGCTTGTTATCTTATGGCGAGAGTAATTTTCTGTCCCAATACCCTTAAATATAGAATCTCTCTGCAATTATTGATTGTACAGTAGTTTTGCTGGTACCTACTACTAGGTAGTTGACGCTTAATTCCGCGCTCTATTCTCCGGGCCACCTAAGCTTGTTTCCCATTCAACTGGAAACAGGCATCGGGACTCAAGTCCTACCTATTAAGTATTATGCGACTGGGAGCATCTAACAATACAATATCGGAGAGTCGGGGCGCAGAAGGTCAAAGGTCGGGGATTTTCCACTGTCACTGCAAAAAATAATTGTATATGGCCTCTTTGTTTCCGAGACCTCGTCCCTGCAAACTTCCTTGATCAAATACCAACGACGCACATGTATGTGCTACGTACGAAGTATGTTAGGTAGTCTACCCAGCCCGGAACCAAGCTTGGACCGGGCACTGCAGTTCCTGAGAGCCTCGTAAAAGTACCTACCTAGCGTCCTGGCCGCTCGGGCCTTCAGATTGGCCAAACACATTGAGAGCTCTGCTTTTGCGTCGCATTTGGAATTTTATTATTCATTTCTTCTTTCTCCTTTGGCGCCCCTTTGCCTCCCAAATTGATTTCAGGAATCAGCGCCATCGGCGAAACGAGTTGCATAGATCTTAGCAATCATTCATTTGGCGGGCCAAACCCCCGTTTCTATCTACCTACCTACCTTTGTCCACAACCTCCCCAGTCCTCCCCTCTTAGAATGTGAACAGTGTCAACATGGCACCACCGACTGAGAAAAGCTCTCTCAAGCGCGGCAGGGTACGGAAACCCACACTTTAATTCAGCTGTTTTGTCATTAACAATGGCCTATTCACATAGGTGACTGCAGACCAGGACGAGCAAGATCAGAAGAAACCTCGACGGTCACAAAGGATTAGTTCACAGCATCAGGCACAAACTCCTGTCGCACAGGCATACCTACCGACTCCAATGACGCATCATGATTCAACAGCCACGGATGTTCGGAAAGAAGTAACAGCAACACCGCCCAGCCAAGCCCGTCGCGGGTCACCCTCAAGTCCTGGTAACTATCAGCAGCTCTCGTCACCGCCAGGCGATACACAAGCTCTTTCGCAGTTCGTTTACCCACCTAGAGCTTTTGCGGACGATGTTGAGGATGAAGCTGGGGAAGGAGTCTGGGGCTACCTCATTCCACTTGATGATAAGGTCCGAGACACGCTTGTGCTTCGAAAGCGTGACGGCTGTGAAGATTGCGAGCACTCCAATCCCAAGCCCAAGTCCAAGAAAGAATCACGGAAGCAAGGCAAAGATTCCCCGGCCAAACAAGCTCCCAGCCGGCGTCCAGGAGGTTACCTGATCGGAAGACACCCAGAATGTGGTTAGTAATATACATACGACCACAATGATAATATTGTTTCACTAAGAAAAACTTAGATTTGGTCATTCCTATACCGACGGTGTCAAACCGTCATTTCCTGGTATTTCCAGAAAATAGAAGAGGTGACATCGTGGCGATTGTTGAAGATCTATCCAGTAACGGCACGTTTGTCAATGATGCAATTGTTGGCCGGAACAAACACCGTGAACTTGACGATGGTGACGAGTTGACAATCCTAGACCAGGTGCGCTGGGTCTTTAGACAACCTCGGACAAAGACTAGCAGTGGCTTCCGGCAGCAGTACCGAGTTCTGCAACAGCTTGGAAAAGGCCATTTCGCAACGGTCTATCTCTGCGTAGAGCGTGCTACGGGGACACAGTATGCGGTGAAGATGTTTGAAAAACGGACCGGAGATTCCCAAAAGTCCCAAAGTGACTCGCTCATGCAGGAGATTGGCCTCTTGATGGGTGTTAGCCATCGGAACCTGCTCTGTCTCAAGGAGCCCTTTGACGAGAATGACGGGGTATACCTCGTGACAGAACTAGCTCCAGAAGGTGAGCTTTTTAACATGATCATAAGCAAACAGAAATTCACAGAAAACGAGAGTCGCCATATATTTCGTCAGCTCTTTGAAGGTCTGAAATATCTGGTAATTCTACCTTCCTTTGTTCAAGCTGAATGACAACACTAAACAAACGGACAGCATGACCGAGGAATTGTTCATCGGGATATCAAACCGGAAAATATTCTTGTTGCTGACAAAAATCTGACTGTGAAACTCGCGGACTTTGGTCTGGCTAAGATAATTGGTGAAGATTCATTCACAACCACACTGTATGTTGCATCACCAAGAAAGCCCACTTCGTATTATAGTGCTGATGGAATTTGGCTCACAGCTGTGGTACACCAAGCTGTAAGACCTCAAGTAGTCCCTCCCACATGGCGTGGTTTTTTTGCTCATCAACCTATAGATGTTGCTCCAGAGATACTCCAAGATAACCGTCGTCGCAAGTACACCAAAGCCGTCGATATCTGGTCGCTTGGAGTTGTCCTCTACATATGTCTGTGCGGCTTTCCCCCGTTTTCTGAAGAGCTCTATACCGCAGAAAATCCTTATAACTTGGCACAACAAATCAAAATGGGGCGTTTTGACTACCCTTCTCCCTATTGGGACTCAGTGGGCGACCCAGCCTTGGATCTCATAGACAGGATGCTCACAGTTGATGTTGACAAAAGAATTACTGTGGATGGCTGTCTAGAACACCCATGGCTCACAGGTAAACACCTAGGTGTTGCTGATAGCACCGACGGCCTCACAGGTGCTTTGGGAAAATTAGACTTCTCCAAGAGGAAGTTGGCGCGAGAGCGCACACTTCTCAGCAGCATCAACGACGTGCGGTTTAGCCAGCAAAAGGCAAGAGGCGGGGCCTCAGTTAAGGTCTTCCATAAAAACTCTGCTGGTCAGCGCATGCACAATCAGAAGGCGAGTCAACAACACGAAGACACCCCGAACCAAAACAGTGGTCCGAAGGACTTTGTCAATTTGGGGGAGCGTGGGGATCCGGTTTTATTTGAGGAAGATCCCACAAGCCGTTGCAATTAGGATTTTGTGAACTTCATGTCTGCTTTGGCATTTTTGAAACAGTAGGCTAGGGTGAGCGTGCTCTTTCGTACAGCGCCAACCCTGAGAGAGGCCAAGGACTTTTCATTCTATCCAAGATTTCCCCTCCAAGTTACAGGAGCTCCAAGGATTTCTTTCAGAGCATACAATAACAATAATGGAAATAGACGCATATCTGCGCGAGGTGAAAAATTCATCATTCCTGCAAATTGCGGAGAGTAAACAATCAGTAGGAGCCGACCTCGGGGCGACCTCCAGGGCTACCTAGGGAGCGGTATGAGTAAACCAACCCCGTATGAGGTCAGTAGTACAACCTCACTACAACCATGTGTTCAACATTATTGGCTCGGGCGGGCCCTGTCGTGAACTTGTGGCGGATCCAATTCAGGTCCAGGCTTCCAGGGGCAAGCGTGGCGCAGTGCCAGAGGTCGGACCCATCTCCAGGCTGGGGGCCTGCTTTTTTCCCGCTTCAGGTTTCGGAATATCCTCGAGTCAGACTGACAACCACCCTCGTTCCTCGTTACTCCTAGTCCGAGTCTTCAAGCATCTGGCAAGTTGCGGTGCCTCTTCACAGGAGCCTCCGCTTATCGATGATCTCTCTCTCTCTGAATTAGCTTCTGTGCGCCCCCTTGTTCCTTTCTCAACCATGGGCCTCGTCGCTGTTGTCCTCGAGAACGTCTGTGAACGTTGCTCAGAACTCCCAGTATGGGCACTCGCTGGAGTCGGATTAATCTCCTCTATTGTTGTCGCCGTTGTCGTAAATGTTCTGCGACAAATTTTCTTCAAAAGTCCCAATGAGCCTCCTGTTGTATTCCACTGGTTCCCGTTCATTGGTAGCACCATTAGCTACGGAATTGATCCCTACAAGTTCTTTTTTGACTGTCGTGCGAAGGTACATTGCAACCTTTGGTCGAAATCTAAACGCTCGCTGACTGTTGCTTCTTTCTGATGTAGTATGGGGATATCTTTACCTTCATCCTTTTGGGGAAAAAGACCACTGTTTACCTTGGCACGAAGGGCAACGACTTCATTTTGAATGGAAAGCTCAAGGATGTCTGTGCCGAAGAAGTATACTCCCCTCTAACAACACCTGTTTTTGGTCGACACGTTGTATATGACTGTCCCAACGCGAAGCTTATGGAGCAAAAGAAGGTGAGCTTTATTCTGCGCCCTGTATCCTTGACGCTCCAGATTGACGGGATTAGTTTGTCAAATACGGACTTACCACCGAAGCTTTACGTTCATATGTCCAGTTGATCACAACGGAGGTGGAGGATTTTGCTCAGAAGTCTCCGGTTTTCAAAGGCGAAAAGGGTGTTCTTAACGTTTCAAAGACTGTTGCCGAGATTACCATCTATACCGCCTCACGCTCGCTACAAGGGAAAGAAGTTCGTGACAGATTTGATTCGACCTTCGCTGAGTTGTATCATGATCTTGACATGGGGTTTGCACCGATCAACTTCATGCTGCCTTATGCTCCCCTTCCCCACAACCGGAAACGCGACGCTGCCCAAAGGAAAATGGCCGAAACGTACATGGAAATCATCAAGGAGCGTCGCAAGTCTGGCGAGAAGAGAGACTCTGAGGACATGGTCTGGAATTTGATGTCTTGCGTTTACAAGAATGGCACACCGCTTCCTGACGAGGAGATTGCCCATATGATGATTGCATTACTCATGGCTGGTCAGCACTCGTCGTCTTCCACACTCTCATGGATTCTTCTCCGTCTTGCGAGAAACCCAGAAATCGCAGAGGAACTGTATCAGGAGCAGCTTGAGGCCTTGGGCTCTGACACGTGTCTGACTTACGAGAATTTGCAAAAGCTCGATCTTCATTCGAAGGTCATCAAAGAGACTTTGCGCATCCATGCACCTATTCACTCGATTATCAGAGCTGTTAAGAGCCCCATGTCTGTTCCTGGAACCTCCTACGTCATTCCCACTTCCCACAATGTCCTTTCCTCACCCGGAGTTACCGCTAGATCTGAGGATTTCTTTCCGAACCCACTGAAATGGGATCCCCACCGCTGGGACGGCAACTCCATCGCGAACACTGCTGAAGACGAAGAGAAGATCGACTACGGATACGGCCTCGTCAGCAAAGGCACCAACAGTCCCTATCTTCCATTTGGTGCTGGACGACACAGGTGCATTGGCGAGCAGTTCGCTTATGTCCAACTCATTACAATCACAGCGGCCCTTATTAGACTGTTTAAATTCCGTACCGTTTCCGAAACCGACGCGCAATCTGTTCCAGACACGGACTACTCAGTAAGTGATCAGAAAGTTCGTTGCAGGCACGAAATCCTGACTAACTCGGTTGCAGTCCCTCTTCTCAAGACCAGCCGGTAAATCATTTGTGCACTTCGAGAGGCGCCAAAAGGACGCCAAGGAATGATTGCTTACTGGGTGTTGCTCCCGGTCATATCTGACTCCAGGCCCCTTCTTTAGAGAGTATGATGGATGAAGACCTGTAGGGCCGATGCTTGCGCATCGCTCTCGAACGAAAGAAGTTTTTCTTTGGTTATAATAGTTACACCACTGTACATTGGGCAGGTGCTGCCTCATCGACGACAGTTCGATCTTCTACATACATATTAATAACACCGAATACAGCTTATAATTGAGGGATTGTCCGGTCTGTTAAGACATGTCTAGCAATATAGTACAATTGCCTGGCAGAATTTTGTCCAGACAACCCGCAAGTCAGTTGGGAAAGCCCACGCGTGAACCTAAATCTAGATTTATACAACATCAACTACACTATTTAACGAGCTATAATACATGTAAACACGGGAGAAATCCCAGCATAGTTCATGCGGGACCTTTTCTCCTCTCCTCAGCCCTCTTCTTAGCTCTTACTTCAGCCCGCCGTCTCTCACCACCATCGACCTTGTGTCCCAACTTGTCTTCCCACATTCCCTCCTGGACCTTGATCAATGCGGCACTACCATTCGTCCCCTTAATCGGTTGCAAGAATGGTCCCTTAACCAATAAACCACGATAAATCTTCATACGTGCATATTTTTTGAGCGGCTTCGAGGGGTCGTATTTGTAACCCGTCGCATTCGGAGGTAGATTGACAATGACCCGCTTCATCCCCGGGGTCAGAGTTGCTGAGAAGTTCACTTGGCCCGCAGCAGCGGTATCACCCTTCGGAGTGCTCTGCTTAAACGCCTCTGCAGGCACTTCGGCAATACGCAATTGTGCAGTGCCGTCAACGACGTGATCAAGGTCGCCGCCGGGTCCGTAGATGCCCTGTCGGAATTTCTCCCGTTTCCGGAGGAGATAACGTCGCTGACGTGCTGGTTCGATTCCCAAATCTCGTAATTCTGATGAGCTAAGGGTGAACAACTTCTCCCAGGAGGGAAGTTTGCTCGCGTGCTTGGACATGTCGCGGCCAATCAGTGTGAGGAAGGTTGCGACGTCAGGGACGAATGGGGTCGGTGATGGGATAGAGGGCGCTTCGGACTTCTTGTGCAGGGCTCGAAGGCACTGTCTGGTTAATTGGAAGGACTTGATTGTCCTTGTGAGTGAGAATGGATTGCGCATCGCCATGGTGGTCGTGTAGCTTGGTTTTCGTGCTGGTTGGTCGAGAGCGAGGTCTTAACAGTACAGGGGGCTGAGATAAAGAAGAATCAAGGCGAAAACGGTATTCAGCAAATTGAAAATCCGCGCCAAAAGTGTGTTGCCGGGATTCAAGGCCGTTAGGGAACGATTGCACCCCTCTGTTGTTCCTGGATATCACAATGCGGAGGGAAATTTTGGCGGAGCTCGAGATCTTCTCCCAGGATTAACGAAACTCCGACGGCTTTCCGCATCCCAGTAGAGCACTACGGGCACAAGCTGGCATTATTGAAGACTGTATTCTACTGCTGATTATTTGGTACTTTTGAGACCCACCGTTTTAGACTTTCCTCCTTCTCAGATGCTTTCTTGCTGAGCCTCCTCCCTACGGTAGAGAGTAGCGATGGCAGTCTCACCTCTGGTTTCCCCATCGCCCTCAGCTATAGCTCACCGAAAGAACGTTGTTGGGCCTTCGCTTGCGCAAGAACATAGCGCTTCACCTCGACCTGCACAGCAGGCTGCTGATCGCGAGATCACTGAACAACTGAATGATGAGGTCAGGCAGAAGTATATCAAAGGTATGACTCAGGCTCAGAGACACACCTTCTAACGCAAACTAACATCTCTCCAGCTAAGAAACTAGGTGAGGGTACATACGCTGTAGTGTTTCTCGGCCACCTTAGAACCGATCCCTCCTCGTTCGTGGCGATCAAGAAAATCAAAGTCAACACAGAATATAGAGATGGACTTTCAATGGACGCGATTCGCGAAGTCAAATATTTGCAGGAGCTCTCGCACCCAAATATCATTGCGCTCCATGATGTTTTCTCGTCAAAAGATCAAAATCTCAACTTGGTTTTAGAATACTTACCTCGTGGTGATCTGGAGATGCTTATCAGGGACAGCAATATACATTATGGCGTCGCCGATATTAAGGCATGGATGGGGATGCTCATTAGAGGCGTTTGGTTTTGCCACGAGAACTTCGTGCTGCATCGAGACATCAAACCCAATAACTTGCTTATTGCCTCCGACGGAGAGGTTAAGCTTGCGGATTTTGGCCTAGCCAGGTCATTTGCAGATCCATATTTAAACATGACACATCAAGTCATTACTCGATGGTACCGGCCACCTGAACTTCTCTACGGCGCACGCCAGTACTCTGGTGCTGTCGATATCTGGTCAACCGCAATGGTTTTCGCTGAACTTCTTTTGCGAGTACCGTTCGTCGCAGGTAGCTCAGATCTTGACCAGATAACCAAGATTTGTGAAGCCTTTGGCACCCCAACCGAAGACAACTGGCCAGGCGTGTCAAAATTGCCCAATTACATCCCGGCAGATAAGAATCATCTCGCACCTGTGCAAGGCCGAGATTTCTTCCTCAGGCAATTTCCGACAGCTGGTCCTGTCGGCGCCGACCTCCTCATGTCCATGTGTGCATTGGACCCAAGGAAGCGGAGTACCGCGTATCAAGCCCTTCAGCACAGCTGGTGGACTACGGAACCTAGGCCCACAAATAAGGAAGACCTTCCCCGGAAATCCGGCGGTAGTAAGAAAATGGGCGACGATCTGACCAGGCGCGGCGGGGAGCTGGACGAGCAGTTCAAGAATGCTGCTCGACAGTTAGATTTCAGTGCAATGAGAGAATAACGCAGTTTATCGATATTATAACTCTAGTGTCATCGGATAACGATTGTTCTGCGGAGTCCGCAGAGAAACTTATTCAGCTTGAGCGCCAAAGAAAGAAGCAAGCTACGCGGGACAGTCCAGACTCCGCATGTAAAACAAAAGCTGCACCCGGACCATTGCATGGCAACGGCGTAGACAGAACTTATTATAGGCGTGGTGATTCATCAATGACCGGTAGATCGTACCATTATTTTATGACAGACCGGTATATGTTATGCTTGGCCCTCTACCTTCCGAAGCTCCAACCCCTGGAACTTGTCGAGATAATATCAATCGAGCTGCCCGTTCCATGTCTTGGAAAGGAGGTAATATCCGACCGTCACACAGTCAAAGGCTAAAGCTTCTTCAGGTCCCCATGTCAACCCGAGTGCATCAAAGATTTGGAACGAGCAGGTCCGGTGCGCCTTGAACCGGAAGCGCATTCACAGTTCATGGTGATGATTGGTCCCCTTTTCTTCCTTTGTCTTATTTGATTCGGTGCCAGGGGTAAAATCGGGGACACTATCGTACTCTCATTGGCCGGAGATGAAGAAGGTTTTTTGCGGTAGTAGGCTGTACAGCGCATAGCATAATGTGATCAACAACCCGACCACGAACCCCGTTAAAAATCAATAATATGATTGATCGATGTTGTGCTTCCAAGACACCAGTGAGATGAACTGTTCGGGACTCGAACGCAAATCAGAACTGTAACCGCCCATCACTTCCACTGATGCAAACAGCAGCTCTCTGCAGTTCTGGGGCGCCTGTACCAGAACCGAGGTACTCTGTATTATTGGCAGGGGAAAAAAAAAGATATGACGAGTACTACTAACGGTGTTAGATATAGGTCTCGAAGTTCTTGACACAATACTGGCAAGCTCTTGCTCGAGAACCGACGGTATCGCAGAACGCAAACGTAGGGGACCCAGTTAAGGTCAAAAAGACAGGAGCGGAGGGATGAAACCTTGAATGGCCTGGGGAATGATGGAGAAGCATATCCATTCACTCTCGCTATCAATATGACACACACGGAGAACCTCACTGCCTCAGTATTGAAGTCTGAAGCTTCAAGTTGTAAGAAACAGTGGATGTACTAGAGAACACACTCTTACCTAGATAAGCACTAGTATACAAACATCAGGGGAGCAAATAATATTAATTGACCGGGGCCAGCCTCTTCGTCTCAGGTTTCTCCAAGGCCCAACCAGTGTGGGGTGACAGCCGCCGTTGTCCAGAGTGCACACTTCAAGTTCATCACAGCAATGTCATCTTCATTATACAGTTTTCCCCTGCACTTCTCTACGCTCGTTTTGACTCCTTCCCACATTCAACAAACCTGAGAAACGCGAATCCCCTAGAGCCCTTGTCCATTGCCCTCGAGCAAGGGCATCATCCCCATCGCGAGCGCCAGCGACTTCAGGATTTTACCTCCTTCTATTAGCGACAGGGTGCACGGTTTATTATCGCTCAAGCAGAGTCGACTTCTCCCGTTAGGTATTTTCCTACGGTACATTTTATTTCGCATTTTCCTATCTCGTCCTCGGTGCTTGGACCCTGTTTCTATTTTCGACTCGTCGCGGTGACAAACGCGAGGGCTCTACAGGCCGCGAATGACACAGCGCATATCCCCACGACGTAATTATTTCGCAAGAAGAGACGTGGCCAGCGATTGGGAGATCTCGCATTTGCTTACTTGAACCACGTTGGACTCGTCCTGAGTAAGTTCCCATTTTCAATCACTTGGATGCCTTGGTGGAAGTGATTCCAGAGTTCTCTCTGCATACAGAAGAAATAGTGTGAAAGTGCAGTGGGGTATCTACAGGTCAAATGCGGCAAAGCGGCCAATGTCATTGCATCTGCATCAATTACGGACTCGCAACAGGATGGCATATCACCGTTTGCCGTTCATTCAACTAATTCTGCCTATTGCAGCTTCTTACTACGCCCCATGTCTATCTGCCTACGGACGCATCACCTAACCAACTTCGAATACGTACTGTTTGTTGCACAGTATCCATAATTTTCGAGCCCAGAACTGACGCAGTGCCTTGTCCGATCCCGCTTCGATGTCTTCGTTACCACAGCAGTCGGGGCCCGCCGGTGGCCCACCCCTGGGGGCTTTACCTCAGTTGCCAGCCCCAAAATCTAGAAAAAGTCTACCCGCATCATCTACTTCAGGGGTGGCCTCTCCTTCAAAGCTGCGCACTCCCTCGAGTCCTAGGCCGGCACTGAAGTCTCCACTTTCTAGCTCATCCACCAATATCACCGCCACCAGGTCAATCTCAGGAACTAGAGTTCCAAGCAGCCCCGATAAGTCATTGCGAAGAACAATTAGCATCGCAGCGTTTCCGCAGCCACCAAAGTCGGGAAGTCGTCCTTCTACCGCATCCTCAATGACAGGGTCTCAAGGTTTACAGTCATCTGGGAGTGTGAGATCCAAACGCGGCTCCAGGCCAAGTGGCGGGGCACCACCCAGCCAGAGAAGCTCGAAGACTCATTCCTTATTGAGTGCCGGGGGGGATGCAAAATCGGTCTCGTACGCGGACCTGGAGGGTTCACCGTCTCATAGCAGAAGCTCTTCTGCTCAAGGGTCTTATTCAACAAGCGCCACAACTTTTGAGGACGGAGACGACACCGCAGGCGCAGCGAAAATGAACACAAAGCCAAAAGAATCAAAAGGGAATGTAATAGTCAGTGTCAGGGTTCGCCCGAACATGAACGGGGAGAGCTCGACCAGTCGTGAGTGGATGGTTGATACCCGTCAAGGTCTAATTGCATATAACGGGAAAGAAGGCGGGGATTATTATTATGGTGAGATTGACGATACGTGCGGTGTCTCAAACACTCAGCTAATGCACTGTTTTCTTCGCTCACAGATAACCTTTTCTCGGCGCACGAAAACAACGCCCGCGTCTACGATTCCGCAGCCAAACGTCTAGTAAGAAGGGTGATGGAGGGGTACCACGGCACGGTCTTTGCTTATGGTATGACTGGAACCGGGAAAACCTTTTCTATGCAGGGAACCGCAACATCACCGGGAGTGATACCGTTGGCCATTACAGATATCTTCTCTTTCATCAGAGAGACTCCGCATAGAGAGTTCTTGCTTCGCGTCAGCTATCTGGAAATATACAACGAGAAGATCCACGACCTTCTTTCAGCTTCCGCTGGGACTGCTGCTTCCCAGCAAGAGGAAATCAAGCTACGCGAAGACAGCAAGCGGGGTGTGTACGCAACACCTTTGAAGGAGGAAATCGTACAGAGTCCAACTCAGCTTCTCCGTGTTATCGCGAGGGGTGACCACGCAAGGAGGACTGGCAGCACCCAATTCAACTCTCGCAGCTCGAGGAGTCATGCAGTGGTTCAGATTGTTGTCGAAAGCAGGGAACGAGTGCCTACAGGGTCAAACCAAGACAGAAGATCCGGGCTAGCCCCCGGTGGAGTCCGGGTATCAACACTTAGCCTGATCGACCTTGCAGGTTCAGAACGAGCCGCTGATGACAAAGAACGACGTACCGAGGGTGCGCATATCAATAAGAGTCTTCTCACTCTTGGGAATATCATCTCCAGACTTTCAGAGACCAAAGACAAGGCCGGGGGTCCGGCCGACAAAGAGGGAAAGCATTTACCTTATCGCGACAGCAAACTTACAAGATTACTGCAGCCGGCGTTGTCCGGCAACTCGCTTGTCAGTATCCTCTGCACCGTCCAATTGGGTAGCTCGACGAATTCAAACGCTGGGGAAACCCTGAACACCCTGAAATTTGCTGCTCGAGCTAAAAATAATATTATCAGTCACGCCAAAAGAGCCGAGGAGGCATTTGGCGGTGGCGGTGGTGATGCGGGTAGCCGTGTGCTGCTCGAGCGTTACCGCATGGAAATCCAAGCTCTTCGTAGCCAACTCGAGAGCCAAACGAAAATACAAACGGAGAAGGAGCTGAAACTTGAAGAACAAAAATTGGAACAAGAATCGCAGGAGCGGCACGAAGAGCAGATGCTGGAAATGCAGCTAGCCCGGACTGCTCTAAAAGAACGGATAGAACATTTGAACCGCCTTATTCTATGCTCCAAGTCCACAGGTGTCAATATTCAGGGAAGCATGTCTGCTCTTGGCCGACTATCCAGACTGTCTTCAGTGGATCCTGGCACTCGCTCGTTGCGTTCTTCAGTGAGCCAATCCACGCTGGGCGCTTATGGGCATTCATCTACGCGACCAGTCTCTTTCGTTTCTACCAACAGTCAGGACTTTGCGCACTTCCCTCTTGGAAACGATGACGAGGAGGATACGATGGGCGAATTTGCAGATGGGAAGGCAAGCGCTCAAAGGCAAATCACAGCTCTGCAGGCCGATCTCGCGGATAAAAACCGATACATCGCAACCTTGGAAAGGCGTCTGCTTCAGGCCCGACGCTCCAGCCAGTCTCGTATGTCCATGGGCATGAAGTCGGGCGGTTCCTCGGATAACTCTGAGCTCATTTCCCAACTCCGCGAGAAGGATATGGAAATCAACGAGCTTCGCCTTCAATTAGATGATAAAGATCGCATGCTTACAGCCCTCCGTTCCGCCACTCGACATCGAGACCTTGCTCAGCTCACCATCGACACTCCGTCAACCGGCAGCAAAGACAAGTCTGCTTCTCCAGCCCATCACCAAACCGGTACTTGGTCTCCTGCTCCTGATTCTGTCACAAATCGTCTGACTCCCCAAGCTGAAGTGGACTCCGGTGCGAAGAGACGAAGCATGGACGAAGTGTCCCGAATACTAGACGAAATGATCCAAGACCGAGTCGAAAGCGGTCACCTGATAAAGGGTTCGCGCGGGAGCGTTCGCCTTGCCGCCGAAAGCCGAAGGACATCTGAGTCAAATACAGCCGTTTCAGGTTCAAACAAAGTGTCAACGACCCGAGCTCCGTCGAATCATCATCAGGACGGGTAGACCCCCAGTGGATATGAACTCGCACCCCGATCGAGACGCCGGCGTCTGTCATGCCTCAATTCTTGTCAATACTTTTTTCCGCCTGCCTGATGCTGACTTTCTGCTCTCGTTTCCATCTTCCTTTCAGATACCCAGGTTGTCTTTTCTTACGCTTATGAATTGGCTGGATTTCTCTTGTTCTTATTGCTGTTGAGACAACTTTTCAGGTTTTGAGCTTGTCACTGACGAGGTCGAAGATAAAAGTGCGTATGTATATGAAGTCAATGACCCTTTTAATTATTGTCATTCAGCTCGTTGAGTATTTTCTTCATTTCCTCACATTATAATGGATTCTTCGGAGCTAGGATGCATAGAACAGGACATCCTATGTTATGCCCAGTGGGCGTACTACAGGACGAAAAAGTATTTTATCTTCCAATTCTGAAAGGCAGTGGAGCTGCTTTGATTTACAGTCTCTACGTACGACATCTTAATGCGCTACAACATTACCTAGGTATGCTTCGCAGATTATCAGTATCTGTATACCAGAGCCAGATTATTAAGATGCCTAAAATCATTAAATGACAGCTCGACCATACGCACCTACCTATCATAAAAAGTTCATACCGCTTCAAAGATGCCGTCAAATTATCCGGTATCAGTAGACATTTACATTTGTGCATGCATATGACACTATCGGACAAATGAAATGAGTCGGCGTCCGATGAGATGTCTATTAGGCGGCAATCTCGATGTCAGAGATTCTTTCCTTCGCATAAACGTCCTTCCACTCTTCCCACAGCCTCTCAAGCTCTTGCACGTATTCAGAGTGGAGTTGGTTGATATAGACGTCGTCAATTTTGTCCCGATCTTGTTGCTGAACAACTTGGATAGGGCGACCGACAACGATGTTCAGCGGACGACGATATGGCATCAAGCCGACGTCATAGTTGAAGACACCCCGGGCATGGAAGAGCGGGACGGTAAATCCTAGCGTCTGTTTTACCAACATCTGGAATTTGTGGATAAGGGGATGACTGTCCGAGCGGACCTGCTCATAGAGATCATTTTCGCCAAACGCCAGCACTGGTACAAGATCCGCACCGGTGCGAATAGCTAATTTTATAAACCCTTTGCGCCGTTTGAGAACCAGACGTAATGAGCCTGGAGACGCATTCAGCGATTCCCGTGCACCGCCTATCACGATTGTTATAGCACGCCCCATCCCCTCACCATCCGTTCCACCCTTGGTGAGGAGATTCTCACATGATTCGCGCGAGACGCTCGCAAGTCCCATGGAAAGAGCATATTCTCGGTAAAGCGGTATTCGAAAGTTAGAATCCAAGGTGAGAAGAGTGTTCGTTATGCCAGGAAAGAGCTTGGAGAAGCCGAGAGCCTCCGTACAGAATGCTGCAAATGCGCCAAGCGAAATGATCCCATGCGGATGGTATCCAAATATGTACTTCCTTGTCGGTAAGAGGGGTTGTGACTGATGTAAGCGGGCTGGAAAGTAAGAGGCATAGAGCGACCAGATGGGAAGCGATCGTAGAAAATCACTCCGATACTTCAGTGAGCCAGATGTGGCCGCATTCGAAAAAAGCGATATATATATCAAGTAAGGAACCAGAAGAGGCCATGATAGAGGAATAGCACAAGTGAAAAAGAAGATTCCGAGACAAATCGCGATCGTCAGGGTATGGCATAGAACCACGAGGGTCTGCAAACGGCGTTCAACGCGGATATTCAGTGGTGCCCAGTGAATGCTGGATCATAGTCGTCAATATCAGCACATAGCAAGTCAAAATTCCGCAGTCGAGAACTAGAGAAGCATCGTACACATACCCATACCTCGTGTAGCCTTTTGGAGCTCCATTTGATGTTTCCGGTCTGCCGTTCTGGGTCCTATGACCTGGAGTCTTCCGCGGCCCATTCAGAATATTATTGCTCTCCTTCTCAAGAACTCCGTTCTCGTCCTCTCGAGTTCTTGAAGGGCGTTTGTTATGATTTAAACTAGTCCAGGCATCTCGCGTGAAGTCAGTCCTCGCAGTGGTATATTGTGCGGCATTCTCCTTGTCTCGAGATGCGGCTTCCATAGCAGAGCTCAAGATCACTATATGAACGGGGATCGGAGAGAAGTTGGATGGTCGCCAAGCGTCATGTCAAGTGGGGAATAAAATTCAGTTCCTGTTGATGTCGGTAAAGGCGGATATAGTCTTCTTTTTTAAGGAGCTGAGCGGTGTTCGCCTCTGAGAGGAGTGCCCGGGAAAGCTAGGTTTTTGCGTCATCGTTCCGAGTTCCACCTTGACGCAGGCTTTCGCCCTGTGCTATCGGCAACTCACTGATAAGTCTAGGTCCACGCCCCTGATTTACCATGTACATACTCCGTGCATAGTACGAAGGGGCGCTTCAGAGTCATTCAAGCTCAGATTTTGTTATTGATTTACTTGTTCCCCGGTGCCACCCGGGGATTCGGTCGAACCATTAGCCGCAAAAAAGGTTTGTTGTATATAGTGCACTCCTTGACACAACAGTTCTACTGTGTCTTAACGAACGAGCACTGTATAATTCGAAACTAGCCCTATATCAAAATCCGGTTGAGTATATAGGGCTGCCTTTGCTCTATCCAACATGATATCGACGGAGAATGCCAGTGGCAGCACGACATCAGATGGGGTATACAATGACGATGTAGATGGGCAGAATAAATTACGATTTAACCATGAATATCTAAGCGGGTTAGCCTCAGAACATGGATGATGGGAAGACAGGACTTTACCTCGTTCAAGGACTTTTCGTCCATTATGGCCTTCTTCTTTTGGGCGATATGTCGGCCTCGGATCATATGTCTCCCAATTGGACGGCGATCCCTCATCGTGGATCCTGCATCTGATGAAGGCTGCTCTTGATCCTTGCTGATGTGGGCCTCCGGCTCGGACGATTGCTTCCGCAAAGAGTTATATTGGTCCTCTTGTTCCTCTGTACGTTTCCTCTTCGTATCCTTTTTGTCCCTCTTTTTTTTCTCTCTCTTTTCCTTCTTTTCATTCCTGTCCTTCTTGTCGTCCTTGCCCTTTTTGCTTTTCTTGTGTCGTCTCTCCAGGGATTCCACTCCCTCACCCTCGTCGACGGTTCCATTCCCTGTGCCGTCTGCACTGCTCTCGCTGCTGGTGGTTTCCTCTGTCGATGATTTCTGCTCCTTCTGAGAGGACGGTTTCTCCACTTTTTCTTGAGTCAATAGCCCGGCGCTTATGAATCTAACAGCCTGCCACTTGGTAGCGGCATATCGGGCGAGCTTGACATCGTCTCGTTTTCTCTGGTCGACTTGCAGTTCAGCATCGGACTTCCCATTCAACCGTCCAAGTAAGCCCTTGAATGCATCAAGACCAGTAGGTTCGTCCAATATGTCACACTTTGAGCGCGCCCCGAGACCAAGTGTATCATCTTTCACAACGACTCTGATATGCGATGCACTCGCCGAAGTAAACATATCAGCATGCGCGGCATTGCGCGCACCTAGAAAACTACCAGGGGTCCACCCTTGCGAACTGAGGATCTTGTGTCCAAACCCAGTCGTGGATCGTGACCATTGGGTGTTATTCGGATCATGGGAGATCTTGGTTTTTCTGAGTCGCCGTTAGCAATAAACCGGATTTGACCGCAAGGCATTACCTACTTGCGGGGAGCGGCTAAACCCATTTGCTGAACCAGTAAGCAATGAACAAGAAATTTCGAATGCCTGAAAAATGTGGCTTGATGATAGAGATTTATGAGCGAGAATGAATATCGCAGAAACCTGAGGGGGAAACCGCTGGTGAGCTTCGCTCGGAGGCTTTTCCTCAGTCAGTCCAGAATTATTACTTTTTTCCCCATCCAAATCCGATATCGACCGCTCAGGGCGGATTATTGACCGCCTTCTGGAAACAAACAGCACTCAGGGGCAGATTAGGGTCACGTGCTGATAAAATGTACCTCGTCAAACTCCGCATCTAGGCACTTACTACTATGTACCTGATTTCGGGAACTAAGCAAGTTATTAAGAAGTCTATATTCCGACATCGAGGCTCTCTGAATTTCTAGACGCCTACCCACCCAGAATGCGCAGTTGGTGAACTATCGGGAACCTCCCGGGTCCACGCTCTATTTCGTCGCACCTCTCCCGCTTTCTTATTCATTGTACGTCTGAGATGAGCTGCTCTTCTTGTTCCTCAGACCGTCATCAATGTTAGGGCCAGGCACATGCGTAGCCACTACACACCTTGGTCAACGTTTACTTTTCTCGAGCTTCAAGGGACTGTGGACCTTATAACTGATATCGCACGTCGGAAAGGAGTATTGGAAGATATTCCAACGTGAACACATATTCTTACCGCTCGCCATGAACCAGGTTGCACCTGAGGATCCGGTCGACAATGCCTAGTATTCGAGTTTTGTGTCGGGATCACCCCGTGCGTACTCTTGTATTAACAACTTCCCAGGATGCATTGATCTTTCGGCATAGCCTAGGCGAGCCAGAGGGCATTGGGTACTCAGTCAATAATAAAACACAGCGATGTCTGGTGGAGCTGGCCAGTGTGTCCTCCATAGACTTAACAGGCTACCGAACTCTAGGCTCGGGCTATGGAACCCTTGGGTTAGTCACTCTAGATCAGGATGTCTTCGTTTGCATTGTCACGCGTTCCTCTACGGCCGCCACTGTCAGACCCGGAGAGACGGTCTTGAGAATTGAAGACGTAGATTTCTGTAAGGCTTCAGTTCCATCCATTCATCGCGGTCTTATCTGACGACAAAAAAAAGATTGCTTAAACCGATCAGAATATGAATATAGTCTCTACGACACAGAATCTTCATTTGCAACCGAGGACTCTTATTCGGCGGCGGCCGTTCTTGAGCCACGGCTGGGTCTAACAGAGCACCCATTTCTAGCTCTCAAGAAGCTTCTGAACGATGGTAGTTTCTACTACAGCCTCGACTTTAACCTTACAGACCGGCTACAGGATCGGTGAGTTCCCGTGTATATAATATAGCAATGCTTAAAACAATTAACAATCTACTAGGTTGGACAAGTCGACGGCTTTTGACATTGAATCTCTTGATAAGGACGTTGTATGGAATGCATATATGATTGAGCCCCTTCTTGTTTTTAGGTCACATATATCTCCACGCGAGAAACGGGTCCTTGATTCTTCTCAGATCTTGACTTGTGTCATCCGAGGGTTCTGTGGGACGCTGGCTATTCCTGCCACTATCAACATTCTGTCTTCAGTGAGGACTCGTTTACCATCGATGTTGACTCTAATTTCACGTCTATCTTCCAGACGCGCTGGCACGCGTTTCAATGCTCGCGGTATTGATGATGACGGCCACGTTGCGAACTTTGTTGAAACCGAAACAATACTGTGGCTTCCCCCGGATATTGTGTTTTCCTATGTTCAGGTACGCGGTTCAGTTCCAATATTCTGGGAGCAAGCCACGGGATTCCTGCCGGGGCAACAGAAGATCGAGGTGACTCGATCCATTGAGGCCACTCAACACGCGTTTGATAAACATGTTGAGTCTCTGGAGCTGGAGTATGGTGCTGTTCATGTCGTCAATCTTCTTAGTGAACTAAGGCCAAGTGAAGCTGAAATCTCCACAAGATTTCGAGAACACATAAGGAGAAATATCCTGAATCAGAGAGCAGACTTCGATAGATCGTCAGATCATGCCTTGCTACGGACAACAGAATTTGACCTTCATGCAGAGGCTCGAGGCCCTTTGGGATATGGAGCTGGGAGCGGAATCAAACGCGAGCTTCTGCACTCTCTCAATGGGTTTGCATACTTTCTCTCTGAAAAGGCCAATCCACCTTCCACCGGAAATAACACCGGACATGAAAGTACCACCGTAATTCTACAGCAGGAGGGTGTTTTTCGGACTAATTGTCTAGATTGCCTTGATCGAACAAACCAGGGTAAGTCCGTGGTCTGAGATGACCGAATTGCATCGTATCGAAAGATTCGTATGGGGAAAAGAAAGCGCACAAAATGGCGCCCTAAATGTCAAGGCAAACTGCTGATCGTCTCTCTAGTGCAAACCATCATTAGTTCAATGGCCCTTGAGTCCTTCTTGGTCCAGGAAAACGGTACGCTAAGCTCTGACATAGATCTCAGGCACTCAACTCTTTGGGCGGATAACGGGGATGCTCTATCCAAAATCTATGCCGGCACTGGCGCACTCCGAAGCTCGTACACACGACACGGCAAAATGTCCCTTGCGGGTGCGCTGGCCGACGCGCGCAAAACGGCCGCTAGGCTGTATATCAACAACTTCTCCGACAAGGCTCGTCAGGCAACAATAGACTTATTGTTGGGTCGTCTACCAGACCAAAAGCCTGTGCATTTATATGATCCCATCAATGACTTAGTCTTCAGCGAGCTTAATCGAAGGGCATCGGAATTCACTTCAAGGAAACCAATTGATATCTGGACAGGAACATTCAACGTCAATGGCCGTGTCCAAGGCCCTGGGACGGACTTGAGTCCTTGGCTATTCCCGGAACCCAGCGTACAGCACCCAGATCCAGTGATCTTCGCCGTTGGTTTCCAAGAGATTGTCGTATTGAGTCCCCAGCAGATCATGTCAACGGACCCTACGACCCGTAAAACGTGGGAATATGCTGTGATTGATTGTCTGAATAAACGTGCAGCAGCAAAAGGCACTTCGAAATATGTTCTACTACGATCTGGGCAACTTGTTGGAGCAGCATTAATGGTATACGTACGTGAGGATGTTCTCAAGGACATAAAAAATGTTGAAGGAAGTGTTAAGAAGGTGAGGAAGCAGGTCTTACTTTTACCATCAATCCTTGATTAACCTTAACCTTGCAGACTGGACTTTCAGGGATCGCTGGTAACAAAGGCGGCTGTGCCATTCGCTTTGAGTACTCGGACACCAGAATCTGCTTCGTAACCGCTCATCTTGCTGCTGGTTTTGCAAATTATGATGAACGGAACAGCGACTACGAGACTATATGTCGGGGACTGCGATTCCAACGGAATCGATCCATCGAGAGCCATGATGCTATTATATGGTTGGGAGATTTCAATTATCGAATTGGGCTTCCTAACCAAACCGTTAGGGATCTTGTGCAACAAATGAACTATCAGAAACTCTATGACAACGACCAGGTCAGCTTCTTTACTCTCGAAACGTATCGTATTGCTAATTGAATCTGTAGTTGAACTTGCAAATGCTCGCAGGTAGAGCTTTCCAGTTTTACAACGAGGGTTTCGTCACGTTCCCACCGACGTACAAATATGACGTTGGCAAGGATGTCTATGATACTTCGTGAGTTGATTCGCCATGTTGAGGATAATGGGTCTAATGAGATTCTCCACCTAGCAGAGAGAAAGCGCGTATTCCCGCATGGTGCGACAGGATCCTCTGGAAAGGACCAGATCTCCGACAGCTAAACTACGACGTTGCAAATTTGCGGCTTTCTGATCACCGTCCAGTCTGGGCTCGCTTCACGTGTATGATTAGTGTCGTCGACGAGGCTCGGAAAGAAGCCTTGCGGCAAAACCTCCAACTTGGACGCCGGGACAACGCTCAAGTTCTCGAGACACAAGCCCAGCCAGTGCATATGGGCAACGAGGAACTTTTATCCCTCGAACCGGTCTCTATAGTGCCTCCTGCTCCAAGCTCAGATCACCGTAAATGGTGGCTCGATAGTGGTATGTTATCAGCCCCAGTACAGAAACAAGGCTTGCCACCGCATCACTGCTTTGAATATGATATGGTGAAGGACTGACCCGCGACTTGCCCAGGTGCTCCTGTGAAATCCTCCATACATGCCCCTTCCAAAAATTATATTTTGAACCCTCAGCGCACATCAAATCCTTTTTCAGCAACAGACCTACTCGACTGGATTCCCCTCCCTGAAACCCAAGTGAAGTCTCCAAGTGCCTCCCAAGTCACTTTCAGAAAGCCACCGACCCATCCATCAAGAAGTTTCACAGCACCAGTGGCGTCTCCCAGTCAAGCTTCAGTCCCATCAAAAGTAGGAAAGAGCTCGCATGAGCCTGCGCCCCCAGTGCCTCCCAAGCCTAGTTCACTCGGTTCAAGTCAAAGTTCGATGGCGCGTCGCCCAGTCCCAAAGAACCCAGGCCGCACAGCCTCTCCTAGCGAGGTAATGACGAGTTCTAAGGCTTCATGGACAGTAGGTGCGGGCCATTCTCCTTTGCCGGCGGGACAGACTTTGAATATACACGGGCTCGCCAAGCGTTCTGATGACGGTTTGAGACAGTCGGCCAAGGCATCAATGAATGGAGGCCTTCTGGATGATAACGTCCATGAAGAGGTTAATTGGAAACCCCTTCTCCCGCAATGAAATTATTAGTGAAATGTATGTGTACGTACGCTCTCAGCGAACAATCACACTTCTGTATAGGCATAAGTAGGTCAGTATGTGGCAGTGCAGGCCCATATCAATATACAAACTGGGTGCTCTAAACCGCATTGCTAAGCCGCTCGGGGCAAGTCAACCTGACCGGACAAATGCGATGCGACTCAGATTTGGGATCAAGTGAATGGAACAGATAAATATAACGCAGATGCATGTTCATATGCACATTCAGAAAGATGTCGCTTCCATCGCTCTATGGGTATATCAACAAGTCATGACACCAGTTAGTTACATACTTGAACTCTCAGAACATTTTGCCAACTCCAACGAATGACTTTTGATGCTCCCTTCTTTTTTTTACCGAAACAAGACAACGCCATTTTAAAACAATGACCCATCATCTGGGGCATGAGAAACCAATCTCGTTAGACGAGAGGAAAAGCCATGCCCCTCTAAAGCAGACCTGGAAGGATAGACTCCAATTTCGGTGCTTGCCGCCGGCTGCCTTTGACACAAGGAAGAAGTGCAGGAAGGCAAAGTCATGACGCAGGGCTGGGATAACAGTTTTAAGGAAACGGCACTGAAAACCATATCCCCTTGTCAATATCCATGTGCAAAGTGCATAGTTTAAGGACTATGCCCGAATTTTGTAGTCTTTATACTCCGTCAAACAAGACGGCCCGATACGGCGTGGTTGGCTGCTTTAGGCTTTTTTCCCACTTTTAAACCCTGCTTCTTAAGGCGGGCATGGCCCCCAACCATCCACATAGCAAAGGGCCCAGGATCGCCAGGTTTTGGTTTCGGTTTTTTGGCGCCTAGATAGAGAGATCAGAGCCGGGATCATAACATAAAAATTCTAATCTAGTGACTCACCTGCGGACTTCTTGGCTGCGTCGTCAGCGGCAGCTGGTGCATCACCAGGTGCGGCTGCTGAAGTACCATTTTCTGGAGCCGGCTCTGGATCTTTTGGCTTTTCTGGAATTGGCCACATGTGCATGGTAATGTTCCAGTCGGGCTCTAGTACAGTCTCCCATACCTGCGGGAGTATGATGTCGCCATTGGGCCCTATCAAATCATAGTGCCCTTCGGCAACATGCGGCCCTATCACCTCTATGTGAAGGAAGGCTTGTTTAATGAGCTCTTCCATTCCCTAAAACAAGAGAACGGTCAGATGGCTATTCCGGTAGTACTAGCAGTTAGGGGAACGAGAAACCATACCTTCCAAGTACAGCACAGATCAAAAGGAAAGCTGAATTTTCTTCCAAGAGCATCCTTGAACTTGATGGGTTTTTTCTTATCCGGGGGTTTATTGGCTGCCACTGCTGCTGCGATCTTCTCCTCCACATCAGCGGTAGCCTTTTCCTTAGCTTCCGCTGCTGCGGCTTCGGCCGCTTTCGCCGCTGCTTCCTCTGCCTCCTTTTTTGCTTTGGCCGCTTCGTCGGCCGCTTTTTGTTCTGCCTCCTTCTTGGCGACGGCTGCTGCTTCCTCGACGAGCCTTTTCTCATGAGCAGCTCGTTCTTCCTTGGCAGCTTGTTCGGCGGCGGCTGCAGCCGCTGCCGCTGCAGCGGCGGCCTCGCGGGCCTCGCGGGCTTCACGCTCGGTCTTTTCATCCAATATCAATTTCTCGAGTCTTGCAATGGCTTCGTCTTTTGCAGTATCTGCAGGCGCAGGATCGGGTGCTGGCGCAGGAGCAGGAACAGGCGCAGGAGCAGGAACAGGCGCAGGCTCTGGAGATACTGGAGCTGGGGCAGATCCGGCTTGGCTCGGAGGGGACGGTACGCGAGCATAGGGATTGAAATACGGAGATGTCATCCCAGGCGCCATGCTATAGGGTTCTTGGTAAGGATAGAACCCAGCGGGACTATAAGGAACCAAATCATGAGACATTTGAGGGACACCGTATGGGAGAGCCCCCTGGGACGGTCCTGGCGGCTGAAAGGGATGTCGGGCCTGATGATGTCCGTCAAGTCGGTGGTGACCTGTGGGTATCGGGTGTCCATGAGTCCCAGAGAGATGGTCATGCATATAAAATTGAGAAACAGGGGGGCCGTGCTGCTGCTGTAGTTGATGATTGTACCCATAAATAGGGTGGCCATATCGATTCGGCGGGGGCGGGCCAACCTGGTTGTGGTGCCCTACTCTAACTAACTGATCTGATGGGGTATGTTGGCCGACAGCAGGCACGAACGGGGCATGCGCTACAGCGCCATTGGGGTAAACATATGATGGTCCGGGAGACGAGCTTTGCGCATAACTCGAGCCTTGGGCCAGAGATGGCCAGTATCGTTCCCGAGATCTATGGCGATTATACAAGTCTCCATGCTCGTCGGCAGAATCCATACTTTCAGGCGACTCGTCAGGCGAAGGTTGGCGACGGGGTCGGCGATGAAAGGACTCGCGTTCCTGTACAAGCTGATGCCTTGCCGAGCGTCGTCGACTTGTAGAGGTTGATGGAGGATGAACAGGATTACGGCTGCGAGTACGATACGATGTTCGGTTTCGAGGTGCTGAGTCAGATGGCTTCAGTTCGTCGGGATAGGGTAGACTCGTCCACTCATCATACGGATCGTGATAACCATGGCTTTCTGATTCGGATGGCGGCGAGACCTGCACTCCGGAGGAATCTTCCTCGTCAGAGAAAGAGGACTCGTCCGAAAAGTCCTGACGACTTGGGTGAATCCTAACGCTAAACCTGATGCGGTGTGAGTATCTCGCATTTCTGAATAGATACATTTCACGTACGTCATTGGTGTTCCCTTGATGCTTCAGGCACCCCTGTCTGTCTTCTCAAATAAAGCGAGTGTGTGTCTTGCGGTGAATAAACAGTCGTAGTTGTTGGAGCGACGCCAAAAGCCAAACTCAGCGTCCAGTCAAAACAGTGACAGAACAAAAAATATAGATTGTCACGGAAAAAAGGTGTGGACACTAGCAACCTGCCACAGGTCCTTCAACTGTGGCATTAAATCATAATCAACAGCGCGTCTGGTCAGGCCTGGAGACCAAAGAGATCAGTCATGGGCTCTCAATAGGGACTCTAGTGCAAAGCGGGGTTGGGGCGGCAGCCAGGATAAGAAAATATGTAGAAATCGCGTCGCAAAATCAGTAAGACCATGAGGGAGATAGGGTTCTTCGATAATATATGGAGAAGAATTAAAAATATCGGGGGAGCGAGCAGTGGAGAGGGATACTGTCAGGCAGTTGACAGCTTGATGATTCACTAGGTATTGGGCCCTGGGGCAGGGTTTGGGCATGGGGCCATGGGCATACCATGAAAGACAATAATAATAATGCCTATCAGCCTTTAATTAGTATGTTCTCCTTGTCAGGCTGAACTGACAGCCTAATTCTCTTTCTCTTTTCTTTTTTCTTTTCTTTTCTTTTCCTTTTGGACCGTCCTGTGGTCGTGCAAGAAAAGAGTCAAGAATGTTAAGAATGCTGACAGATCTCGGAGTAAAGAGGAATATTGAAGGACTAGCTAACTAACCCAGGCTGGACGGGAGAGGTACCTAACATAGATAAGTCTGGTGCCCAACGCCCAATCAACATTCGTGCCACAGGAAAAGGGGGTTTCTTTCAAGAGATTCTACTGCCTAGTGCACACATTTGAAGCCTTTGGATAACTAGCTTTTGAGTGCAGATAAAGATACATGTGTTAAATCACCTACTTATACATTTACCTTCCCTCTGCCAAGAGCTGACTGGATATATAACTCCGAGGTGCTGGTTGCAAGAGGCCCATTCAAGGCATTCCTCTTCATGTAGCTAATATAATTCATGCAGCAAGTTGTACATTGACAGGTTAATATTAAAACACGGTTTTGGGCCTTGCTGCAGTTGAATAATTGACATACTCAAAAAATACATACACTTTAGAAGTTGGGTGTATTATCAAAAAGAAAAAGAAAAAAGAAAGAAAGAAAGAAAGAAAAATAAAAATAAAAGAAAAGAAAAGAAAAGAAAAGAAAAGAAAGAAAGAAAGGAAAGAAAAAGAAAAAGATAGCAGCATTATTTCCCAGCTTTCTTGTATTACATTCTAAAGAACCATATAAAGTGTCGCTCTTAAAGACTTTTTTACTCACCCCGCTTGCTCATGGATGGTGATTACAAATTCTGTGATAGAAAATATACTACAGTTAGGTGCTATCCGAGCTGTCAGGCACTTTACGTATATATATATATACAAGTTGGTCATGCTCGCTTTGCTCGCGGGGGGTGCTTTTTTTAATCCTTACTGCCACCTATCATTGTATTCCTACCTTAATCTTAGTAGTAGTAGTAGTAGTAGTAGTAGTAGTAGTAGTAGTAGTAGTAGTAGTAGTAGTAGTCATACTAGTAGTAGTATATACGGTATATTCTAAGCGCTCCGCACGACTCGCTGCGCTCGTGCGCTCTGCCCAGCTGCTTAAGCCAGGGCAGGTATTCTTTTAAAAGTAGTTATAAAATAGTCATTTAAATTATTATTAGTTAAATTAGATACTATTATATATGGAATAAGAAGAAATTAGGACACCTAAGCAACTAAGATGTTCTTCATGTAATCTGAGTTTTTGGACCCACGCTTATTTCCCATATATAATAGAGAGATATAACATTTCTTCAAGCACTCTCTGGCGTTCCGTACCCCCTGTATATACACGCTTAGTAGTAGTCCAAGCTTTTTAACGTTGGAAACCCTCTGTTCCATCTAAGAATGGAGCCGAGTTTCCAGGCCGGGAGCTCCCGCGCTTACCCGAGCGCGCGGTGAAATGTCTTGGGGTAAAGTGGTCGGCGGCATATTCGCGTTCAATACATAAGGTAGTAAGTACTTAGTACTTAGCTGAGTCTAGTAGGTACTACTCCACCTCACGGGTAGTAGTACTAGATACCGTGGGGGTCACCGAGATCGACTGGTGTCAGGAGTACTCCTACTACTGCTACAGTGCTACCTACCGAGCTAGCATCGTACCTAGGAGACCTTCCATGCTTTGAGTACCGTAGAAGCTGAGCAAGCTGAACCCGCGACTCGGTCACCGCCCTGCTAGCTGCAGCCTGCCACTGGGTAGACGTCATCCGATCAACATCTATCTATCTTGGAGATAAGCATCTTAGAGATGTAATCCTCTGGAGACAACTAAAATCAACAAGTACTTAATGTGAGGGATGGCTATCGTGGATGTAAAACGCCTGAACCAGAAATAGTACTGCTTCAGCCTGCACAAGGATATGTATTTCAGGTCCATACCTTACATCTCGGCACCAACCTACCCCTGTGCCTGCGCCGCTACGGAGAGCAGTCACAACGTGGCCTCTCCGACTCTTTGACTACAAATTTCATTCAAGGTCCTGACGCTTCTCACAACACATATATCCTACATTTAAAATTTTGCACTTATAACAGCTAATCTGCTTGCTGAAGTCCGTTCTAGAACCTCAATAATATATTCAGGTTCTCTACCACCAACGGCAGCGTACTGCAAACAGAATGGTACGCCGACTGATCCCCTCACGAAGATTCCCGGATGCTTACCTCTTGCCTTAGGCCCAAACACCACAGCAAAGGAGAGCGAATGACAAATTTGCAAAACATGAAGCTGCCAAACGAGGTAAGCCGAGGACAACTACAACTAAGCAAAACCCAAAGACTTCTTTGTCAATGGGCTGGGTAGGTATGTGCTGGTATATGTGGAAAAGTGGAGGTTGTATACCAGGCTAAATACTCCATAGCTCTTCTCGCGTTCGTCGTCTGTGGTGGACTTATATTTGAACTCCTGAGGGTCGTACCGGAGCTTTGGTCTGCAACGGCGTCCCTGTTTAATCGACTGTTGGCATGAAGTTCCAGCTCTTCCTCGTTGGGATCAATGTGGCAGATGTCCTATCCGATTGCAAGTTCCTGAACCGCCATGCGCTCTTCGCCTAACCAAACAAAAAATGATAACCACATCTACCTTGAACAACAAAACGATGTGTGGCATTGTGAACGCCTAGATCCGACTAGGCGGGTCGGGTCGACGAAACGTCTCGCAGACCGATAGCAGGGGGAGAAAGTGGTACTCGTTGAAAGCTAGAACCTTTTTTCTATATTTTTCTTCCAGTAAGAATTATTAATCCAGAGCCTTTATGAGGTCTGCGCTCCCATAGTTCTGTCCTTTTTCCTTGGCTTCCTCTGCCCTGAAGATGAAATCCGAGCTTGATCCGCTTGACCTTCCCGTCCTTGTAAGGAACTGGAACCCTGAGTCTTACCATGGCTAGACTTCTTTACCTTCTTTCTCTTTTTCACCAGCGTCCCATCGGAAGGCGTGCCCTCAAGGTGCACACGCTCGGACGCTCTCTGCATCTTCAGTCGGATCTTCTCGACTTCCTTCATTGCGTTGGTCATTTCTGCATCATCCTGGACCTGTCCAGGCATATTTCCACTAATTCGGGAAAATCCCTCTTCCTCGCCTGACGTGAAATCCCGGAGACCACTAGAGTCAACCTGCAAAAGGGCTTTCCTCGCTTTCACGGGCTCATCAGAAGACCCAAAGCCCGCCGCATCCTCTAGTCCGATTACCTCATCAGGAATGACTTCATACCTTTTGGGTTGCACGGAGAATTTGGTCTGGCTATCATAAGGTATGCCCTGCAGTGTGCGAGGGCTCTCCATCCCGGATATTTTGAGGTTGACTATTGGGATAGAATCGACATCCAGTCCTTCATTGTGCATGATGTTGCTTGGCGCTGGATTGTTTAGCGCTGGACCGTTCGGCGCAACTGCATTATTAGACTCCACGGTCCCAATATAGAATGGGTCGTCTTTGTTACGTTGTCGCCATTCTGCTTTGTTTCTTAAGGCCGCTGCAGTCGCGTCCACGGTAAAATCATGGCTTTGGTATGGAAGGCTGGATTGTAATCCTGCTCCACCAAGGTCGAATTGCTGCTTATTCGGCGCGTACGTCTCTCGAAGATGGTAGAATCCGTTGATCGGTTCGCATGGACCATCTTGTTTATTCTCAAACAAGTTGCGGACATTGTCATTGAACGGTATAGTCAAGCAAAGCTGGCCAGGCAAGGGGACTTTCTTCTGGGCGTTTGGTGCCACCGGATTCAATTCGAGCCCGCAGAACAGACTTGGGATGACCGAAGACAATAAGTAGGGCACTTCAGCCTCTTGCGTTCCGGTCCGCATCACGTCAGCAGCTAGCCGCATGATTTCCAGGAACTCGATCGCCCGTTCCTGTACATCCAGGTCGGGATGATCAGCTAAAAGTTCGAGAAACTCGACAATTCGTGCCAGGAAAAGCGATATTTCACTTCTCTGCGCCGCATTCCATGCTTCACCGTAATCGCGGACAATGCGAGCTAAGACTTTCGGGGCAGCCTGCACGAAAAAAGATAGAGCCTTTGCTGATAATGATGTATTAGAAACATCAATTAGAGACTGAAGTGTCTGACCTGCAGACAGTAGATACTCAGCATACTCGCCGACTATCCAGGCGAGAGGGCCGAGCATACCACCATCTACATTCGACAAATTGGCGAATAGCGTTTGCCGGTTATCTATAAGTAACAGGAATTCTGCAGCTCTGGTTGCTTCCATTCGGACGTTCCTCACACGAACGGCAATATTCCGCATCTCAAGACCAATCCGGCTTGTGGCACCTCCCCCCAAACCGTCCTCAAGCTTTTGGTGCGGAGTGCGTCTCTCGGTACTGGTAGGCATGTGTCTAACTAGCTGTATGAGGACACCAACGTACCACTCGAAATCCGTCACCCTCGAATAGTTGTCGCAAGAGCAAATGTCTAGAATTCGATGCAGTACCTCAACACGGTAATCGTCAGGGATCGGGATAGGGGTTTTGTATTTTCGCGGCCCTTTCTGTTCCACGTAGTTACCGAGCTCCGTGACATCTTCAACGTCTGAACTATCTCTCTTGGCAGAGTCATGGTGAAATTTCTCTAGCTGACCAATAAGTCGGCCGACAACTGATTGCAGCGTGTCCCTTGTAACCATCCTTGTCGCGAGCTCAAGGGCTTGGAGCCGAATGGAGATATCTGCATCCTCCAGGCAATCCAATATAACATCCTGGTGTGCTGAGACCAAGCGAGGATACGATACGACAATCCTGCTGAACGCAAGCAATGCCACATACTTGACTATAGGGCAATTAGCAGTAGCAGTCACGTTGAGACATAGCAGCACGTACGGTTAGGATCGAAATCTGTAACTACCATGCCTCGGAGTTTCCCAACACAGATATCTGCAATCTCATGCGTCTCCTCAACCACACCTTCGCCGTCCAAGATGCCGCCCTGAATTATCCCGTTGATGCATTCATATAGTAAAGACATAGCGGTGGTCGTCTGTATTATATTTATGAGTGGCCGAATAAGTTTTCGAACTAACCGGGGTTCCAGAGGGGTTAACGTTGCAAACTAGATTAAAGTTAGCGTTGGGGGAGAATCCGCGGTGGAATGCGCACAAGCTTGATAATCTTTATAGCCATCCAGTTGTTGCCTCCTTCCACTAGCAGCTCAAAGAACCTTGGTGCAAGCGGGAGAAAATCATGAGGTCTTCGCCATCCAAGCTCGCATACCACATTAATGACAGCCGTAGTAACACTACTGTCCTCTTCATAGTCCATTAAGCGGTCTTTCAATTTAGGCCAAGCAAGTCTTAGAGCCTCGGGATAGACCAATGCAAGCCGGTACAGGCATACTACCGCCTTCTTCCGAATTAAGACGTTCGTGTGAGAGATCCTTGACAAGACGTCCGGGAACAATGACATCGCCAGAGACGACGTAATAATATTGGGAACCGTGATCAAAGGTAGGGAAATGATTTGCACATTTGGACATCCTAAATCCTTTTATTAAGACCATCAGCGGTGACCACGTCAAGAGCACCCCGAACGGACTAACCTTCTTGAGGAGGTTTGTGGCGAGCATTAAGACTTCGGTTTCTGGTCTAAAGCTCTGTAAGGCCCCGAGATAACCCGCTCTTTTCTGGAGAAATTTGGACGATGACATGACCTCGAGAACATGAAATGATGCCCAAGACATATCATATCCGAACATCTCCAAGTAGATTAATTTCAAGAGAGCCGTGGCCTTCTTATCTAGAACAATCTTAGCAGGGGATCGCTCCGACCTGAATATGCGACTTGCAGCAGCGTACTCATATCTGGAGATCGGATCTCAGCTCTGCATTCCTGGAGACTGCCTTGTATATAGTCCTCTTCGGCACCCTTATGGTTTCTTAGACCTTTTATGAGGTCGTACAGTGATTTTTCGAACCTAGCCGCCAATAAATATCGACCATCTTATACGGGAAGCGGATGAGACTGACATTTTTACTTGTCGGCTCACGGTTGTCGGGCGATTCGTGAAAGCTTTGAACTCTCACCGATCTGTCTGGCTTACGATGGATGCCCACTCCTGCTCGTCAGAAAAGTTTCCTGGTTCTTATTGGGGGCGTGATCAGCAACACTAACAATAAAAGTAGCTGAGCAGACTTGCGAACAATGCCGTACATTTAATCTGCGCAGTAATGCCCCTCCCTCTTCGCGAGTTTGGAGATTCTGCGAGCGAAGGGAAAAGTGGAGTACTGTACCTATGTCAGTGCGGAGTCATTAGTCACGGGAGCAGGAGCTACTCCATAATATTGCTGTTACCTAGGTACTTCTACAAACACTTCTTGTGGAATGGGACTTGATGTCTATCGGAATAGCGACAGCAGCACACTCTCTTGTCCTTTGTCTTATTGATTTCACCGTATACCTAACCATCAGTCGCACACGGTATACTCTGCATTTCTTTTCTGATGGCCGCTCCCAGCGCCACTCTGCATTGCTCTCAGCAAGCATCTGTTATTCTTGGCCACCAATCTTCAGGAAAGCTACTGACCCGGTCATCTACTCTGGGTAAAGAGGGCGCCGGTGACTATGATGTCCTCGAGAAACTTTTCTTTTCATGCACACAGTCTGCGGACGATCAAGCTGCCCTTCTATGTCTTGAACGCCTAACGCAGCGCTTCGGGTCGTCCAACGAGAAAGTGATGGCTTTATGTGGGATATATGATGAGGCTACTGCGGGAGACCAACTCGGCCTGGAGAAATGTCTCCAGAAATATGACGATATTCTCCAGAACAATCCCATGAACTTGGTTTGTGCTTATGCACCCTCCCAAGACTAAATGCTTACTCGTCAGGGCAGCCAATCTTGAAGCGTCGGATAGCGCTCCTCCGCTCTTTATCTAGGCCTTCCGACGCTATATCTGCCTTACTTCAAGTTATTGAAGCCACGCCAACAGATGCCGAAGCTTGGTGTGAGCTTGCGGAATTATACCAATCCCAAGGGATGAGCCAACAGGCAATTTTCAGCTTTCAGGAGGCACTGCTTATCGTACCCCATGCTTGGAATGTGCGAAATATCCCAAGTTTATCGCCCCGAGATATATTGACCGTCCGTGCAGGTTCACGCTCGCTTGGGCGAAGTTCTATACATCTACGCTCGCTCATTGGAGACTGAGGCCATGTATCAAACGTTATATCCGTCTATTCGCCATTTCTGCAGGAGCATCGAGCTATGCAACGATTACTTGAGGGGTTTCTATGGCCTAGCATTGGTATGAGGCTGCTTCCTTGTTTTGTTGTTTCCTTTTGCACTCTTCTTGAATAGGACTGATGTGACCCCTAGGCTACCTCTCCTAATTTAGTTAACAGGATACCAAAGATGATATCTGGCGATGGTCCCCTTATTGACGAAATTAGGCGCTTGCATGATTTAGCAAAGAAGCGGCTTGAGGACACCCTCACCTCACAATACTCTATGGATTCACACCGTCGTGAATACGGAGAGAATGAACTATCGGCTGTGAAAGACTTGCTTGATAGAGCTCTCCAATAATGAGGCTGTAATATATTGGGCTGATGGTGTATCCCTTCGCTCTCAAGAATTTCAGTGACATTCTGTCTGTCGCTTTTGACCTGTGGTAGATCCGGTAATTATCATGGAAGACGCGATCGCCTAAGGCCTGACTTGGCCATGGGAAAGGCCACTGCGGTCGTCGGGCCAATGTAGTATCCCCGGGGCTTCGCCGCGCGTTAGGAGGGACTGCAGCTTAAAGGATTGTTTATCCCTTTCCTGTTGAAACCACTGAAACTCTATGCAAAAGCAAGACACTTGTACTAGGGTATTATGGTACGTACTGGTTAGCAGGTTATTAAGGGTTATGTGAGGTAATGGAAGGCGGACGATCAATGAGAGTTAAGGTTGAGTCTTGACTCTCCAGCCTCTCTCTCTGGTGGGTCCACGGTTCAACCGAGTCGGCCGGATGGATCCCCTTTCAGTGCGGACTATAATGGACTTTTTTTCTTCGAACTTCGCAACAACAGAAAATGGGCATCCCACGGCTTAGACAGCACTTGCGTCCTTATACTCAGACTGTATTACTCCAGGCGAGTAGGAATCGCGACCAGGGGGATATCACATGTATTCAATCTGTTGTAATCGACGGTCCCAGCCTGGTATATCATGTCTATTCGCGGTTATTGTCGTGGTTCTCGAATCATAGCTCCAGTGTCATAGATGCCCTGCCGTCCTGTGACGAAGTAAGTCGCGGAGTTATGCTATATCTGCTGCACTTGAAGATATCCGGTGTCGAAATGTATATGCTACGAGATCGCCACACCACCCCATGCATTGAACTAACTGATGTTTGTCAGCAAAAACATCTACTTCGACGGTGCTTTACCGGCGCCCAAACACCAGACCCGGCTCGCCAGGCTCGAAGATCAGCGAAAGAAACTTGAGTTATTCTGCTCATTTACCAAAGGTGGCTTTGACGTTTTCAATCCTAGCAGCTACGAAACTCGAAGTGTGAAACCAGAGACTGTGCTATGCAGCCGACCTTTGGCAGCAACGTATGGCAATGTCCCTGCCGAGCCCTTCATGGTAGCTGCCGTGTTTGAGGATCTAAAGTACCGCTGGAACGGCGAGAACATTGCCAGGGCCACCGGAGGCACCCTAGCCTTGCACCTGAAAATCCAATCAGACTTCTCCTGGGCAGGTCTTACAGCCATGGTACCTGGGGAGGCTGATGCTTTTTGTGCCCATGTAGCGAAACTTACGGATTCCTGTATCCTCACAAATGACTCGGATCTCGTCCTGCATGATCTCGGAAACCACGGCGCAGTCGTGTTTTTGGATTCCGTTGAAATGAGCGGGTGGGACCCAAGCAAGCCATTGCAGTTTGCGATAAGCGCTGCAATGTTGCACCCGCTGCTGGCTTCTCGACGGCTGGGAATCTCCAGTCTGTTGTCATTGGCATGTGAATTAAAGGCGCGACCAGAAACTGGGTTGGTAGAATTACTTCGGCGATCAAGAGATACGTCAAAGATGATCGAGCTTCCTGGTTACCAACAGCTGGTACAAGAATATCAGATTCACGATTACTGTGCCCTGGCGCAAAAGGCCAGACAACTGCGCCACTCTCTTGACACCAGGGTCTCTGAATTGTTTTGGCAGTACGAAATGGGGACTCGATATACTCCAAATGATACCCTCTGTATGTATCTCCCAATCTTGATTGAAGACCACACAAAGCGATATGCGTGGGATAAGGGGCGCTTATATCGGGAGATGGGATATTCCACACTGAACATTTCCCGCCCCCCGGGTGAGAGACACAGTTATGTGGCCGAATTCATTCGCCGTGGTAAGCGAATAGCAGAGGAGAGAATATCCCTACAGGACGAAGATTGGCTCTCCGCACAGACAAAATTCCTTTGGGATCGCCTGGAATCCCTCCAGGCACAGTTCAAGGAAGACAATGGCTCCCTAGAGTTTTGGTCAATTTTTGCGCTGTGTGATGCATATAATGCAGATGCTGAGTTCACTGGGGATAGCATTCGAAAACTGGAACGATTCCTGAGGCTTGGTTACATGGGTAAACGTCTTGAATGGGCGGATATCCACCTTAGAGCACAGATTCAAGCTGTCCTGTACTCTCTGCGGATTTTATGCCAACTCATTGGATGCTCAGGCCCTGTCGGTAACCAGGAGTTGCTGAGAATAAGGGCTATTTTACAACAGCTTCCGCCCCTTCATGTTATGATGCATCCTGCTAGTCGAGGGGCAGGGCTATGCGACTCTGATACCGCAGCGGCTCGACTATCAGCAATATTTGGGCATGCCCAGACAGAACGCCAGTGTCACTTTCTAGCCTCTGACGAGGCAGTAGCGCAAGAATCTTACCATTTGTCTACAGCGAATCCTGTCATCCAGCAGCACAGGTCAAATGGTTCTATTCCGTCACGCGGGATTTTGTCGAATAGATTCGACTTACTACAAGAGCAATGAAATATGTGGCGCTCAGATGCGGGGCCCAGCTCGAGATTGAACAATCTCATGGTTCATCGAGTGAGAACATTCATGCAAGAAAGGAATACATCATGTAATGTATTCGTGGGCATTATATATAGCATCCATCAGCGAGAAGACCGTAAAAACCCGACTACACCTCGACAATAACCAACTAAGCCCGCCAAACGCCGTATTTCGGATTGTTGTGCTTGGCACCAAAGATCAAGAGCACCTTTGAGCTTAACATCAGCACTCCCACTTGAGGCAACAGCGTCTGAGTGAATCCTTAAAAAAGTCGCCATCCAGGCATTAGCGAGTTCAAAATCTCTCCTGGAAGCAAGACAACTAGACAGCGCTAGAACAAAGGCCGACAACTCCGATTGATCTCCTTTTGCTCTCGGATCCAATGATCTGATTTCAAGCTCCAGTTTGGCTGGGTTCATAGATTTCATCTCATCCAAGAACGAGTCGAAATTTCCAGACAAACAGCCTGCCTTCAGGAGTGTTGTGAATCGTGAGTTTCCGTTCGAGAACCTCGATAATTCTAGTTTAGCAACACGTGAAATATCAGCAGTCGCTCTATCTGCCGAGGGGCCTGGATTGATGTTGATATCGGATGTAAGCTCCGCCGGAGGCGCAGGCAGGAAAAAAGGAGCTTTCTCGGGGCCTTTCGGGGGCTCTTTGGGCATATTCCGCTCCTACAGATTCGTTAGAGCCGAGGCTGGAAGACAAGTTGGACAGCTTCAGGGACAAGAGATGAACACTCATCATACCTTGATTAGGTCCATGTGAACCAAAGTTTGCCACTTATTCTTGGGAACAACACTGAGCGTTAACATTTCGCAGCTGAGCTGTTCCGTAGGCAAAATCGGACCATCGCTGTAGCGCTGTTCATGATCTGGCGCGAATGACGCCTCAATTATGCCAACACCTCCTTCGCCAGAGGACGTAGGGAGAGTGGCATCGGCTAGATTGTCATTGTTCAGGTTTTGTGCAGACACTGGCACGAATAGACTCTTGTTTGACCAGAGGCCTATTCCCAACCCGTCTGCGTGGGCCGTGGCGAGGAAGTCTCCGGTAGGTGACATTGCCAACGAAGTGCATGTACTGGATACACGAAACTTATCGATGAGATGGCCTGTCGGCAAGTCCCATACCCGGACAATAGAATCCATCGAGGCAGCAATTATCCACCGTCCGTCGGAAGAGAAGGTAAAGTCATTTATTTGCCCTGTGCATCCCCATAACTCACGAACAGTTTTCTTTGTTTCCATGTCAATAACACGTATGGAGAGGTCATCGCAGCTAAAAGCAACAAATTCACTTGTGCTGTTGTAACGTAAAGCTGTTATAGCTGTCATCGGGGACCAATCAAGTTCATCGATAAGTGAGCCAGATTGGAAATCCCAAAACTGTAGTGGAAGGAGCATGGATTGTCAGTTCAGAAACAGAGGCAGGTCAATCGGACATTCGCACCTTGACTTTCCCATCCAATCCACAGCTAACGAGAGTACGGTTCAAGCCATCAATTGCCAGACCGGTAATAGCTTTAATATGCTTCGTGGGTGGCTGTCGTGCAGAGGCCGTACCAGTGCCATTGAGTTTGCTCTTCACAGCCTGAGAAGGGTAACTCTGCCGATGAAGGCCTGACTGCATATTGAACATGCTAATGCTACCACCGGCGGAACCTACTAAGGCGAATGTACCACATTGGGAAATGGCAACACTCTTGGAGATAAGGGTCAATATGTTGCACAATCAGGTAATAGGTGACGATGGTTACCTTTACTTCCGTCCCATCAGCTGTCTCGAATGCCCAGCGTCCAGCCTTTTTCTTTCCCCAAAACCAGGTCCTAGCATATTTATCACCACGGTGGCCTGTCACGATGCTTTCCCAGCCTGTTCTGTTCGATGTGTTTGTATCGGTTGCTTTAGGGTTCGCCCAAACAGGACCAGAGGTAGCGACGCCAATGCCACCGTCTCGATTGAGAGAGCATGCAATGCAGGTGATCTCCGGCGCTCTGGTACTCGTTTCAGTGGGCAATGAGCTTGTCCCATTAGTCTCGTGATCGTGGCCTTTCCTTTTTGCCTTCTGATCCACCCGGCCCTGTGAGATCTCTGTATTCTGGCTGTCTTTCCGCACGCTAAAGCTCCAGAGACTGCAGTCTTTGCTTGCACTCAGCAGCCATTTGGCTGTGGATTCTGAGCCATCAGAGGACGAAGGTAGAAACGAGACAGCTGTTATGGTATCTGAATGGCCTCGCCTAGAGTGCAGCGGTCTGGGAACCGGAGAAAAGGGAGTCTCGTCAAATATCCAGGTCCGGAGGGAGTTGTCTTTCCCTGTGGATACTATTATTGGCTGTCCGTCAAGAAACTCTATGTGGTTAATGCCGGACCCAGCGCCATCCCCTAATACCTTGTGCGCACCGCGAAGAGTGCCCATCACCTGTCCCCCGTGATTTAAATCCCAAACTGTGATGTCACCACTGCCTACACAAGCTGTTGCCATGGCCCCGGACTTGCGACCCTCCTCCCCAGCACCAAGACCATCACTTCGAAAAGCGATGGAGGTTATGGGTTGAGCATGTGATACGCTTGGTTGAAAAGAGAAGATCAATTGATCAGTCTCAACATTCTGAACGGAGATCGCCCCATTTTTGTAGGCGACAGCAATAACTGATAGTGCTGGGGTGGGTTGAAGTACGGTCACGGCGCCGGAATTCGGGAAAGCTGGTAGAATATTGTGAACGAGCCTTCCAGTTTTCACGTTCCAGATCTCGATCTTCCCATCGGACTTTCCAACGAAAACCTTGTTTAAATATGTCGGCATGTTACATATCCGGGTCGCATATACCTCATTGCCGGGAGCTCCCCCGGCGCGTGCAACCGGAAGCGAAGTGTAATACTCGTATAGTCCATTTCTCCAAACCTTGACTGATTTCGCACAGCAGGCGACGATCCATGAACCAAAAACAAGCAGACTTTCAATAGGTTCAGGAGACCCGTCAGGCATTTCTAACGATGCAATTCGTTTACCGCGCTTGAATACCCATATCCCGCCCGACCCTCCAATTCCCGGGTTCCCCCATGCCGCAAAAACTTTGTCCTGCCATGCGAAGGTAGCAGTAATATCGTGTGGAGTCTGCGGGCGACTTATGAACACTAATTTGAGACCTTGTCGTAGATCATATGTATGTAAGCAGCGGCCAACGGACGTTGTGATTTGGAATGTAGCTTTCCCTAAACGCGCACACGTGAAGGGCACAGATGTGGGCGAGACCAATCCCAGGGTCTATCGAGTATTAGCAGATGTCATACAGAGGCTTGATGCAATGGGCGTCTCAGCCTACGCGAAATGGAGAGAAAATTCTCGGTCCAATCTTTCCCAAATGCCCATGACCAGGACTGTCAACGCTTGTTTTCTGCCTCTTCGCAAAAGGCAACAAGTCTCCATCATTGCCATGGGCAATTGACGGCATATTGTTCTCTTTATTCTGGTGTGGAACTCGTTTGGTCCAAATTTACAGAGTTAGTCGACCAGGGGATTTTTTCCCTTTTTTTGCCTTCGACAATCTCCCGAGGATCGACTGCATATTATGGTAGGTGATGACTAATATTTTAATGCTAACCACATGGACCCGTGAGAGTGCTAAACATGTCCATGTTAGAATTATTGAGGTGATAAGTCTTGGTCGCCTAGTTAAGTGATACTTATCACTACCTTGTCAGCACAGGGGAGGGTTCTAATATAGTATTGTAGACTGTTATTTCAGGTAATATGGACTTATAGAATTATAACAAGTGTTTATTACTCACTACGCTCGTGTAGGAGTTAGTATTATATAAGCAGAACTTTAGCAGGCGCTTTAGCAGGTAATTAAGAAGGTTATTTAGAAGCAACTTAACATAGAGTACATGAGGTGCTGTCAGGTTTTTGCTCGCACGCATTGTCAGGCTTTTGTTGGCTTGGTTATATACTTATTCTGTTCTATTTAATTAATATCTTAAGTATTTAGTTTAATCTAAGCAAGTACTTACTTTAAGTAACTATAAGTCTCTAGATATTAAATAAAATATATATTTATTAATAATTAGTAGTATATGTCAATAATCATATATTTTATTTGATATCTGGAGGTCTGTTGCTTGTTACTAAAAAAATAGATACTTACTTAAATTAAATACTTAAGATATTAATTAGCAGAATAGAATAAGTATAAAACTAGCTAGTATATAAGAATATATAGAAATCTAATAATATAAAAGATTAAAGAAAAATATAATACTCTATTATATATAAAATAAAGTATTTTAAAGTATTTTAACTATAGTTAAAAAGTATAAGAAAAAAATTTAAGTAAAGTAGCTATAAATAGTAATATATAAAATTAATTATATATTATATTATACTAGTTATTAGTCTAGTTAATTAAAGCCAGCTTTTTTAAGTTATTAATTAAAATAATAGAAAAAGAAAAATAATAATGTTTAAAATAATAAATAAAAGTAATAGATTTATTAGTGTCAGTAATAACATAATTCATTACTTGTATCTAGGCTTTATGTTGCTTCTAGATCTATACTTGCTTAAATTAAATACTTAAGATATTAATTATAGCAGAGCAGAATAAAAATATAGACTAGTTAATAGTTAATATAATATAACTTGCAAAACTAATGATATAAAGATTAAGAAAAAATATAATATCCCTGTTACTAGAAGATAATAAGAAAGATAAAGTAGAGAGATAATATATAAATAAATTTATTTTTAGCTATAGTTAAAAGATTAAACTAAAGAAAGAAGTTAAGTAAAGTAGATATAGATAGTAATATATAGAATTAACTATATATTATATTATACTAGTTATTAGTCTAGCTAATAAAAGCTAGCTTTTTCTTAATTTAAATTATTAATAAGAATAATAAAAGATAAAGAATATTATTTAAAAGTAGTATAATATTTATTAGTTAAATATTTATAAATAGAAGTAGAAGTATAATATTTATATTTATTAATTAAATCTTTAGCTTCTAATAGCTAATCTTAAACTATAAACTAATTATTTTCTAGTCTATAATCATGCTATTAAATCTAGTAAAGTATTTTAGTATATAATAATAACTAATATAAGTAATATATTTATTAATAATATATTTAATTTTATAATAATCTATATCTTTAGGGGATTAGTTATCCAATTAAGATAGTAGCTTTAAAAGTTTTTATCTATAAAAATTAGTATATTTAGAATATAAAAGATTAGCTTATAATATAAGCTCTAGCTAAATAATTAAAAAACTAGATATATTTTTATATAGATAAAATCATTAGATAGTATAATAGCTATTTAATAGATTTAAGTATCTTAAAAAAAGATATATATAAATAGAAAGGTTTCTAAGAAAATTAGTTAGATAAGTAATATTCTTTATATAGTTATAAATATATTATATTACTAACTTTAAATTAGATAAAATAATTAATAATAATTATATATTTTCTTTATTTAAATTATTATAAATAATAATATCTCTTTAATATTAAAGTAAGAGAAGAAGTTGTAAATTAATATTTTTAAGTATATTTTATAGCTAGTGTAAATCTATTTTAAATAGTAACTTATATAGAGAATACTTAATAATAATATTTAATAAAAAGTTAAGTATTTTTATAATCTTAGAAAATTTATTAATTTATAAAAAATCTTATATATAGATATATTTTAGTATAATTTTAATGGTTTAAATAGATTTCTTAGACTATTTATTAGACTAAGAATAATAGATAACTAAATAATTGTCAGGGCAGATACCTCAGGCACTGAAGGCAGCTAGCTGTTAGCCTACCAGCAGCCTAATATCAGGCTAGCAGGAATAATCTTATAAAATTATAATAACTTCTAAAGATTTTTAGAGATTAGGCTATATAAATAGCTAGCTAACTTAATCCTAGAAGATTAAATAATTTATTTTATTATTATTATAATATTATTCTTTATATTATTATAAATAATCTCTATTATTTATAGTTCTAAATATCTTATTAATTATTATTTATTTAAATTCTAAAGAATTACTACTAGCTAGCTAATAGTTATTTAATAATATTTATAATTTAAATTATTTTCTATAGTAATTCTTAAGATATATAAAATCTAAAATACTACTATCTCTTTATAAAATAATTAATAATTATTTACTAAAAATATAGCTAGTTTATTTTAAAGATTTAGAGATTTTATATTATTTAATTTAATTTTTTATATTAAAGAAATAATTAATAACTTTAATAATAATAAAGAAGATATCTCTTTAATTACTAGTAATTTACTAAATAATTACTAGAAAATTTTTTAAAATTTTTTTATAAATAATTAGTTTATTAATTTTATATAGAGTCTTATTAATATTTTTAAAATTATATTTTAGATTATATTATTAAATAGTATTATATCTAGTCTTAAGCTTATAATATCTAAGCTTTTTAATAGTAATAGTCTATAAAAATTTTAAAAATTTATTATTAATTTTAAGAACTGCTTTAAAATAGAAGTAGTGTCATGGTCTTTGGATTCAGATCATATCATTCGTGTGGGTTGTTGCCTAACTAACTAGGTGGGTCAATCAGAGGGAACAGCTATAGCTGTTTGGAAGCAAACCAACCAACAGCAGGGCTAAGCCCTAGCTTAGTAAGCCTACATACAGTAATGCTATATATATAATAAATGCAAGAAACAGGGAGATAGAAACAAGACAGTATTCTTACTAAAATATTAGAAATAGAACAGAATAAGTATAGAATACAGAAAAACTAGATTCTAAGAAAACTAGTATTATTTTCAAGATTAAAAACAGTCTAAAGGTCTTAGCTTATTTAAAGCAGCCTGTATTATCTATAAAGATAATTAGAGATAAAGGTCTGTTATTCACTATAAAAGTAATAGAAAATTTAGAATAACTTAGATTGTTAGCAGAAGATTTAAAACAAGAAGCTTTATAAGAAATATTTAAAAAATTTATAATAGAGTTATTAGTATTCTTATACTCTATAATAGCCTCTTCTGCTTTTTTAAGATTTTATAGAGTAACTTATTTATTATCTTTAGGCTGGTAGTCCTTTTAATAAACCAGGTAGTAAATAGTCTCAGGATACAAGCTATTAGCTTGAGTTTAGCCTCTCTAATCTATAAATTTGTCAAGTATTTAATTAACTTTATAACAGTTTATATTATTTAGATAGTATTTATTATATATTGCTTCTAGTTTATCTAGATTATAACTAAATAGATCTGGACCAGGAAATAATTCTAGTTAAGTAATAGTTATTACAGGGTATATATACTATAATACAGGAATATCTAGATAATATACAAGATGCCTAACTTGTTTAAGGACCTTTAGTTAGATATATTATTAGAACAGCTTTATAGATAGAATAGAAGCAGATAGGATAGAATATCTCTTATATAGTCTCAAGTAGACTATATCCCCAGGCTTGAATTTAATTAGTTAATATTTATAGTTATATATTTATTTTATTTATACAGCTATAAAGTTAAGAGCCTCTTCTGCATTAAATTAACAAGCAAAATCTTGAATAAAAATCTATTTTAATACCTTCCAGGGCTGACAGAGATTAATATTAAATAATAACTTATAAGAAGTCTTGAAGATAGAGAAATATAATAAACTATTAATAGTACTAATAATTCTTAATAGCTATTTAAGCTAGCTTAGTTCTTGTATATATTTATGTCTTAGTATAATTTTAACTGTCTGTATAGTCTGCTCTAACTACCTGTTAGTCTGTAGATAATATATAGTTAAAAAGTACTACTAAGTATCTATAGCAGCTATTATACCCTGCTAGAACTTACTTATAAATCTTATATCTTGATTAGAAATAAAGACTCTTGAACATTCCCAGTTATAGAAGTAAAAGTATTTAATAAATACTTGGCCCTAATTTACTATAGCCTAGCCTAAATATCCTGGTAATAGGCCTGTATATTTAGTAAACTTATTAACAAGAACTAGTAGTATATTAAAGTGATTATAGAGAGACAGAATAATAATAAAGTCTATTATAATTATATTAAAAGAAACTGGTGCTGGAGACATTAGCTGCAAGAATCTAAATAGATAATAATAATAAGGCTTGTTCTCCAAGTATTTAGAGCAATATTAAATATATTTATAAAGTAGTTTTCTTTCTTAATAGATCACTATACTATAAAGTATATATAGGTATTTCTTAATGCCTTGATATACTTGATTATTATATATTATCTTAAATAGCTCTTTGGCTATAGAACAAGAAAGGTAAACCCATGACTCTGTAATTATTTAACTATTATAAGTAATATTACATTTAATTATATAAAGAATGCTATTATACTCTTTATAGAGTATATTAGGCTTCAGGAACTAATTATTATAAAGTATTTTCTAAATAGTACAAGCACAGGGATCTAATTTATAGCCCTTTTAAATATAGTTCTTGAAATTATTAGCAAGGACTATATAAGATCCTGTATAGAAGATAATTCTATATATCTTTATATCTATATCTGCTAGATAGTTTAAGTCAAGGTCCTGATATATGGGTATATTAGAAGCTAAGTACAAGAGTATGTTAGCAACTATATTCTGTAAATCTAGCTTATAGTAGATCTTGAGACAAAATTACTGGATATATTATAATATTTATACTAGATATAAGTTTAGATATTCAAGGGCTACTATATCAAAGAATATATAATAAGAAAGCTTAACTATCAAGATATGATTAGTATATATAATTATAGGCTACTTTATAATCTCAAGTAGGTATCTAATTTTTTATAATATCTAAACTAAGCAAGAGACTTCAAGCTCTATAAGCTAGTAGCACTATTTAGTGCTAGTAAGAGTTTAACTAAGAAATAAAATAGGTCTAATCTTTATTTAAGGAGGCGGGACCTTAGAATCAGGATAAAGAAAACTATTAATAAGATAATAGACTATTACATCTATATCAAGATATAAAGCATTAAGATCTATATACAGTTGCTTAAGAATATTAAAATATACTAGAAAAAGAGAATCTTTGAAAATATTCTATAAATTATTAAAGATATTAATTTCAGCTTTTATTAGAGAGTTAATAAATATTTTTAGAGTGTATTTATATTAACTAGATTCTTATATCAGGCCAAGCTTGAGCAGACTTGTCTTATAGCCTTAAAGAGACTCTAATTATTCTATATATTTCTTAATATAGTATTAGAACTAACCTGTTAGAGCAAGATAGTATTCAAGTTTATAAAATATTAGTAGAAATTTTAACTTGTAGATAGCTTTGATCTTCTCTTCTGGAGTACTCAAACCCAGGGTATTAACCCACTGCCCGAGCAAGGTGACTGAGAGAAAGCCAATATAAGCCTTGCTAGGTTTAAGCTTGATATTCAGAGAAGTGGCGAACTCTCCATGCTGTGTGTGCTCTCGCTATCTTTGTGAGAGGTCGCTTCCACAGGACGCTCTTCTTCAAGATACCTGAATATAGTAGACAGATATTCAATATGCTCCTCAAATATATAGGATGTGATGATTATATTGTTAATATAAGCCTAATAAAACTACCAAAAGTTCTTGAGGTGTATGTCCATCTGTCTTTGTATATAGGGAACTGAATTTATAAAGCCTATAATAGCAATATTAAAAATCTCTTAGCCCCTGTATATAATAACAGCCAGGCAGTTCCTATAATTGCAGTATACCAGCTACTGATAGAAAAATTTATATATATTAATAACTGTAAGGTAGCAATATCCAGTAACAAGTTTAATTATATTCTCTTAAATTAGAATAGGATAGAGATTAGGTTCTGTTTCCTTATTTAGACTATATATATTAATAATAACTTGATCCTTTTACTTAGGACCAGGCTTTAACAGTAGAGATCTGTTAGACATAGTAGACTTTGCAGGTATTGTAGGATTAGAAGACAGAGTATATTATATTATAAAAGTAGAATATACTGATAGTATATAGCTAGTAGTAAATTCTATTTTACCTTGTTTATATAGTGGATTAAAGATCTTGTTAATACAGTCTTGATTCTTGAGACTAACTTAATAGATCTTAGAGTATAGTAGTTTTTGCTTTTAACCCTCTTTTAACAGTATCTGCAGCTATTAGTCTTCAGGAATGTTAACTATTCTAATCTTACTATTCTTTATCTAGATATTAAAATAGTAAATTACTTTAGTAAAGATAGTAATCTTGTGTTTATCTTTGCTATATACTATAATACTATTAGAAAGGACAGTTATCTGTTTAGAATTAACAGTAATAAGATCTCTTAATACAGGTCTGTTAAGTAATAGTTAAGAATTATAATATTCTATAGAAGTCTGGTAGACCTTAATAAATAATTCCTTAATATATTATTAATAGCTAGGGGCTTTTTTAACTGCAGTTAAAATACTGATTATAAAATAAATAGTTATAGTAACAAGCTAATTTAGAAGCTTCAGCTAATATATAATAGACAGTAATATACTTAGAATTAGTAATTATATTTAGCTAAACATGTCAAGCAATAATAACTAGCTTGTTTAATTTATTAACAGCTTTAATAAACAAGAACATGTTATTAACTAAGTAGATATAGACTATAAAGTCTTTTAATTTATTAGTAGTAATAGATAGTTTCCCTGCAGGTTTAAATATAAAGTCTCTATCTAATAGTAATATTGTTTATAGTTTAACAGGGATTTTAGCTTTTAAGTATAGAGACATAATAACTTGCTTATAAGTAACTATAAGAGCAGAAACCTTATTTCTTTTAGTCTTATATAGAACAGGGAATTTAATATTATATAAATTAATAAATCCTTGGCTATTCTTGAAATCTAGTATAATATTTTTATAGCAGTATATTTTAATTCTAATAAGAAGATTTGGAGTAGTATTACTATTAATTAAGTAGGTATATATTCAGATTTTAGTAAATACTTCAGAAGAGTCAGAATATTATTTACCTAGAATATAGATATTAAATATAGTAACTTGATTAGCTAAATACTTTAATCTAATTCCAGATACTATAATCATATATTTTACCTTTTTAATAATAATATTAGGGATTTTGCGAGTAAATTTAGACTATATAATAGTCCAGGAGTAACTAGTATTAAGACAGATATTATAATATTACTCTATTATATTTAATCTAATTCTTGCTGTAGTACTGTATAAGGACTAGAGAAGCTCTTAAAGATCTTTATTAAAGTTAAGCTAATTAGATTTAACTATTAGAACTGCTCCCAACTAAGCAGGTAAAATAAGATTATATAGCTTCTTCTTGCAGCTGGTAAGATATTTATATAGTATATTATTTAAGGTAAATGCTTGATAGCAGTGCTTGTAAGAAATAGTTATAGATTTAGAAATAATCTCTAGAGAAGTTATTAATTTAATTCTAACTTAATAAGCCTGTATACTTAAAGATACTTGCTAATAATTCTCTTATTTAGTAATATTCTTGATATAACTATAATTATTAGTATAGTATATATCTGCTTTAAATTATCTATAAGCAGGATTATATAGATTAGTCTAGTATATATTAGTTAACTTATTAACAAAGCTGGCCAGATTATTAGTAAGATTTTCTATAGTTATAGCTGTTAAATATTTATTTAGATACTCTTTAGATTTATTTCTAGCTATATAGATATATACTTGACCTGTATTATTGCTAGTATTATTACCTGTATTATTATTATTGCAGTTTTACTATAAATTTCAAGACTAGTAATTTATAATATTAGTATTTATAGCTGTCTTGTTATTACCCTAATAGACTATCTGATACTATAAATAATTTAGTTAGTATCTATTATAGTCTATAAAATTGCTGGATATATAAAGCTGGGTAATAAACTAAGTATTTTACTAAGAAAATAATAGTCAGAAATAGTATAGCTAATATAGCAGTATATACAGAACTATCTGTATATAGAGAATTACTTGCACTATAGATCTATAGAGAATACTTCTATAGATATTAGCCAGGGCATTATAGCTATAATTATAGTTAGAATCTAAGAAACTAGAGAGATAGAATAATTTAAAATCTTAACTAGAATAATTTAAAAATATATAATTACTCTACTTGCAAGTAAAATTAGTAGCAAGATTCTGCTATAAGTATTTTTTCTTCTCTAGCTATTCAAGAAATTCTAAAAGAATAGTTAAGGGTTATGACTGCAGGATATTATACTATAATAAAAAGTCTAAGTAGTTCTATATCTATAATATTTAATTAAATTTACCATTTATTTTAGCTATATAATAGTATTGAATAATTTCTTTAGTAAAGGTCTAGGGGGTCTTGCCTGCTTGAATATCTTTATAGCTAAAGTTTATAGTATTAAGGTATTGCAATACTGCTACAGGGTTTAGTTTAAATTATTTAAGTAATAACAGTAATTATTCTTCTTTTATAAGAGTAGTATATAATATAATCTTCTCTAGGTTAGACAGTTATGAAGTAAACTAGTAAAATACTACACTATAAAGGCAAGCCTGGATATTAGCTTTCACTATATCTTCCCCTTTATAGGCTATTATATTATATATCTAATTAACAAAAATGTTGATGTCCTTGTAGTAAGTTATATTATTCTATTACTTTACTATAATATTATTCTTCTAATTAGGCTAGAAGTAGCCTATTTCTTCTATTTTCTATAAGCCTATATAGATATTTACACTTAAGTTAGTAGTATTATCTTAACTATTAGCAGGATATATTATATTACTTAAATTATAGTTACTATTATTCTAATTACTATTATTCTAATTATTAGAGGCTTCTTGGCTTACTTAAAGCTTAATTTAATATAAACAAGTATTAGTATTCTTCTAGTGCCTTTAAACTATATATATTATATTAAGAATATCTAAAAGGATAGACTCTGTATAAGATAAGTTAGGTTAATAATAACTACTAGGGCCAGTATTAGACAGTCCTGCTTAAGTATTAGATATCTCTTTAGTACTAGTAACTAGACACAAGCAATAATAAGAAGAGTAATTAAGATAGTATTTAATATAATCTAGATATTAATCAAGATACTATTCTTGGTAACCAGGGATTCTTATAGCTTTAGAATAGTTTTTAGCTATAGTTAAAACTTTTTTTACAGGTTACTTTTTAGATTTACTGGGCTTGATATAATCAGCAGTATCTTAGCCAGGTATTAGTAAAGATAAGTCTAATATAGGTTTTTTCTAAGATAAGATAGAGGCAGTTCCAGTCTCAGGCTCAGATTTCTTTTTAATAGATAATAAGACTGTATCTTAAGCTTCCAACTAAGGATCTGGCCTTAATAATAATAACAGTCTTACCAAAGAAGTTCCTTTATCTAAATAGTATAAGATATACTAGATAGTTAGAGAGTCTTCAGGTAATCTAATAGATCTAATAAAAATCTAGAAGTATTTAACTTCTTTATATTTCTTAGAAATGTCTTTCTGCTTATAACCAACAGGTCTTTTATCTTTAGAGAAAGTAATACTAGAAGCTTGAGATATTAATCAAGATCTATTAAGCAGACAATCAGGATTAGTATTAATAGCTTTATAGTTAGGGTTTTCAGTAATCTAATCTAGATAGTCTAGTAGAATTATAATTTCAAGAGTCTTGGCAAGCTTAAGAAGTTTGCTCACAGCTTGATTTAATAAGGATTAATATATTTCCTAATCAGGGGAAAACAAGTAGTGTTTAACAGAAACTAGAGAACTAGTAGTTAACAAGATATAGTTAATAAAATAGATAGTAAAGATATTAAATTATAAGATATCTGCTGAACTGGACCTTGCTTAAAATATAGATAGTTAATATACCAACTCTGCTATTTATTTAGCAGATTAAACAGGCATTAAAATTATATATAATAATTATTAGAAATTCAATAATAAAATAATAAAAGAGTGCATGAGATAGTAGCAATAAAGTAAGATCAAGTAGATAGATAATTCTTAGCTAAGAAGTAAAGACAGTCTTAAGTAATAGAACTGCTATAATAGCTATAGCTGCTATAGTTATAAGAATACCTAAGATAATATATATAAATATATTAGTAAAGGTAAAGATAATATATTAGCTGTTAACTAAGACAGGTACTGTCAGAGAGAGAAGAAATAGATAAAGATATAGTCTAAATAGATTAAGAGTTAAATATAATAAAATATAGTCTAAATAAATTAAGAATAAGCAAGGCAGGAAAATTTACTGGAGATATTAAATAATACTAGTAACAGTAAAAATAGCTAGGGATCTTCTAGCTAGTAAAGAGAACTTGCTACAGACAAGCTAAATAATATTAGAATAGAGGTCCAGATTAACTAGACATGCTATTATATTTATTATAGTCTTTAGATTTAGATTATATTATTTATATAGGTTGTTGCCTAACTAACTAGATGAGTTAATCAGAGGGAACAGCTATAGCTGTTTAGAAGCAAACTAACTAACAGCAGGGCTAAGCCCTAGCTTAGTAAGCCCACACATAGTGATGCTACGTACATGACGAATGCAAGAAGTAGACTATTATTATATTATTATAAATAAAGTTTAGTATATTATAAATTATTTCTTAAATAAAATTAAGCTAGTATAATAAGTAAAAATTTAAATAATACTAAATTTTATCTAGAATAAGCTTAAAGACTTTTTTAAAATTATATTAATTTTAAATTAGACTATTACTAATAAGCTATTTATTAATTATTTAATAAATAATAAAAAAACTAAAATTTATAAAACTAAAGTAGCTATTATTTTAAAATTTAGTAATATTTTAATAAACTAGAGTTTTATATTTAGCTTTATAATAAAATACTTAATAAAGATTTTTAGAAAAAGTTTATCTATATTCTATAAATAGCTTATATATTATTTAATACTATTAAAATAAATATCTATTATTAAGTTATTTTTAATTAAGAGTATAATTAATATAAAAGTACTAATTATAATTATAAAAATAATATATTAAATTCTTTAATAAAGTACAAGTAGAGTGGAAATAAAAAAAAGTTTAAAAATTAATTTATAGATAACTACTTCTTTACTAGTATATTTTTATTAAAGTACTAGTAGATTACTAATAGCTTTTAAAGATTTTTCTTCTTTTATTTCTTATATTTTTTTATTTTATTTATAATTAGTGTAACTATATAGCAAGAATATATTCTAAATAAAAAAATAATAAAATACTAAATAAAAATATTTTCTATAATAAATAGAAATTATATATTTTAAAAATTTTAATACTATATTAATTTAATAATCTAGATATTTTCCTAATCTTAGCTTAAGTTAAATTATCTATAGATAATAAGAAGATA